>VZTG01004992.1:2655318-2727394 GCA_013397845.1 Melanocharis versteri | reverse complement strand
CCTCCAGCCGGGCCCGCGCTCCCCCCGCCCCCCCCAACATGGCCGCGGCCCCTCCCCTGCTGAGGTGGCGGCCTCACACCCCCTGTGTGCCCGGCTGACCCCGGCCCCGTTGTCCCTCCCTGTCTCCGTCCCTGTCCCCCGGTGGCTGCCCGGGGCGGCCCCTGAGCGTCCTCCCGGCGTGACTTTGTGGCCCCTCCGGGGCTGCAGCCAGGCAGGGGTTGCTCTTCAGGTACTCTGTGGCCTTTCCATTATGGCTGGCTGCTTTCTCGCCTCTCTCGGGCGCGTCTGGGCCCTTCCAGCTCCTGGCGATCAGCGCTTCAGCTCTGGGTGCCCGCTCCTGTGCCAGGGTCCCGGGCTGTGTGTGCCCAGTTTGGTGCATGAACCCTTGGAATCTGTGTCTGCTGGATTGGCTCCCAGCGTGGCCCTTAGGCCCCTGACGGGGGAGCAGATAAGTCTGTCACAGCAGAAGGGGAGTAAAGAATCACCTGCACGTTTTCAGAGAGCCTCCAGAGTCACCGCATGCTCTCTAAAGTGTTTCCCTCCTTTCCGAAGGACAGGTTTGCCCGCAGTTGCCATTGACTCGCCGCTCCGGGCCGTTCAGAGGTGGAGCACGGTAGAGGACTGAAATCCTGTTCGCACCCCTTACACATTCAAATAGCTCAGATATTTAGAAGTTCGTTTCCTTGAATAGAGCCTCCTCCCACTGAAAACTTGTCTATGGACTTGGTTATCGTGATCCCTATGTTGCAGGTGGCAAGCATGACGTTATTATTGCGCGTGTCAGCCGCTCCTTCATTTTTGGCATGAGAAAAATTTGATACAGTGGAGAGCTTAGCAGAGGTTGTTTTGCCTCCTCAAATAATAAATCTTTAGGGGAAAACTTGGAGCACTTCTCCATCACTCTTTCCAGTGGTGCCCCGTGACGGGGCAAGGGGCAGTGGACACAAAGTGAAACACAGAAGTTCTCTCTGAATAAGAGGAAAAGCTTCCTCACTTTCAGGGTGACAGAGCACTGGAACAGGCTGGCCAGAGAGGTTATGGAGTCTCCTTCTCTGGAGGTATTCAAAACCTGGCTGGATTTGATCCTGTGCGACCTGCTCCAGGTGTACCTGCTTTAGCAGGGGGTTGGACTGGGTGATCTCCAGAGGTCCCCTTCCAACCCCAGCAGTTCTGTGAGTTGAAGATGTCCCTGCTCATGGCAGGGAGTTGGCCTAGATGCTCCTTAAAGTTATGTTCCAATCCAAACCGTTCTGTGGTTCTATGGATTGTGGAATGCTAAGAGGAGTAACTGGCTGGAGGTCTGTAGATTGGTAGATACCAGATGATATTAATGTCAAACAGTTGTACCTGGCCTTACAAGTCAAAAGTCTTTCAAAACTGAGGTTCTGTTTTAAATTTTTTAAAAATTTTTGTTTCTCCAAACAGTTTTTAAAGTGGCCTGTGCGAAGTGTAGGCTTAAAGGTGGCAAACTGAAGAGAAATGTCAGCTTATTCATGATAATCAGCTCATGGTGCTGTGTACTAGACTGAGACTTTTCTGGGTCAATATTTGGATGACATTTAAAAACCACTGTGAATAAGTTTTGTCCTGAGGAAGTTGTTTACTTTTTACAGCTTCTTGTATACAAAGTCAACCCTGGCTAAAGTAGTTTTAATAATGTGACAGATGAGGTATTTAGGAGTACAACCCAAATAGGCCTGACCTGAGTTCCAGTACCTTTCAGGGAAATCAATCTTTTCTAAGTTTTACCTGTGTACTATTTTGTGTGCAGGAGTAATAGTCACTGTAGCATTATAATACTGTCACAGTTTTTAAAATGTTTACTCCTAAGGATATAAGTTACTTAGCCAAACAGTACATCAAAATCTGAATTGGAAAAGACATTCTATTTCCAGAACAGGTGCAAGAAATGAACATTTCAAATAAAAAAAGAATAGTTTTTGAATAAACTTCAGTTTTGTGGGAATAACATTATCAACATAAAGCAGATTGTTTATTAAAGAAAAAAAAAGGGGGGAGGAGGGGCAGGAGGAAAGTGGAGCCTGCGAAGTAAATGGTATTTAGAGACATCAGGATCAATAGTCCCATTGTGTGTGGTGCAGATTTGTCATAATGTCTTCTGTCTTAAGGCCATGACTTACAAAATTCTCTGCAGAGGAAGCTAAATGATATAATCTGCCTCACAAATAACAGCTGATGCTGTGGCAGCAGCATACTGAACTTTAACAAGAAACTGCCTTTCTTTCCTTAAAAAAGGGATATGATTATCTGAGGATTTTGAAAATGTGCAAACAGCTTGAAGTTTTCCTAGTTCAAACTTCGATAACTTTGATAGTGGTTTTCAGCTCTGCATCTTGGTTCCATATTCAGCTGATACTTATCTTAGAGTTTCAATTTACTCATCTGGGGTTTATTTTTTTATCCTTATTTGTGCTTCAATGGCTGAGAGCTTGTTTAGGTCAGCTATTTCAACATGGGGGACTTTTCTTACACGATTCTCAGATATTTGGGTGTGTGAAGGTTCAGTAAGTGATGATAAATAGCCGTGGGTTACTTTAAATGCAAAAACTCAGGTAAAAATGGTAACCTGTTAATGTTCATCAAAGTCTTAGAACCAAAAAATAAGTTAGCAACTGCAAAATACATATGAGAAATTCAAATTTATATTTAGTATTTTTGAAGTATTTGGTCTCTATATTTCTTCAGTGTGGCTGAAATTGGGCAGTGTAGTTCATCAGGTAAATTCTGCTTTGTGATTTTTTTTCTCACCACAATCGCCTCTTATTTTTATAGAAGCATTTTCTAGTCACTCCAGACTACAGATCTGCATCCTGTTGTGCATGAGACAGTTATTTTAGATACTGGGTGGTAGTCCTATTGTATTTGAAGTTTAGGAGGAAGACTGTGTGGTAGAGTATCAGATTTACTGTTCCAGGATGTGATGGAATACTTTAGTTACGTGTCTTGTTCTGCCTTTTGTTAACTTCATTGCTTTTCAATGCCAATGCAACTCCCTCCCTTAAATATTAAGTACCTTGATCAGTTTTGACGGAACAGTAATACCTTGTTTCTGGCTGGGCATTCGGAATAATGTTGCAGTTTAAATCAAATAATTATTAAAACCTGTCTGTACCTAGTAAAATCTGCTTGTCATAAGGTTTATTCTTGCAATTTCAAAATAACTGTCAAAGTTCTTCCACCCTCCAATTTCTTCATGAGTACTGTAGTGTGTTCAAGAGTTCTTCAAATGTGTGGAATTATATTGAATTTCTGGTTAGTTTGTAGTTTAGGAGGTGCAGGTCTCCATACTCTTATTTCCTCTGGAGTAAACTCTATTTCACATTATTATGTGAATAAATTAACTTAAGAAGGCAGCTTTTCACTTTTGTGTGCCCTTGTATGGGTTCTTTTTCCCCAGTAATTCAAAACTGAATTGGAAAGTAAACTAAGCAATTGGAAAATAAATGCAGCCCTCTGTGCTCAGCTCGTTGGCTCCAGGACAGTAAACTCTGTTTAAATGGCAGAGGTTTCTGATGGCTCAGGGCCAGGGTGGTGCTTGGTGCAAAGTTGGTGAGTCAGGTGGCAGTTCTGAGTCACTCCTGAGGCAATGTCAGAGATTTCTTGTTGGATTCTCTTTTGTCACAGGCTTAGGTGAGCGCTGCAGTGGAACTGCGTTGCCTCAGCATTCCAGGCAGGAGGTGGCCAGTTCCTGAGACAGAGCACAGAGGCACATGTCACACACTCGAGCTGCTGGTGGGAGTGTGAGCTGCAGGAACATTTGGCAGGTGGGAAGGATTCTGGTCTCCCTCTCTCCCACTGCTCTGCTGCAGAATGGGATCTGCAGCGTTGTCTCGGGATGCTCTGGTGGGAGCAGTCCCGGATATTGTGGCACCCATGGCAGAGGGTTCAGGTTACCCCATGCCTGCTCTGAAACAATCCTGTAGTAGTGATGAAACTTGAGGCCAAGTGTTGCATTTACTGCTTGTGAGCTGCATGAGACTAAGGATCTGCAGGCTGCTTGGTACTGTGTAGAAGCAGCTTATACAAGAAAAGTCGTATTTTTATTGGCATAGGTGTAATCAGTACTTTGATAATCAAATCACCAAGGGCCTTAACCAAGTTTCTGCCCACTGTATGATAACAGAACTGGCAGAAGGTATTGTAGTCACTGAGAGTGAGGTCAGGAGTCCTGGCTGTGGAAATACAGTGTTACATGACTTGGTAACTTCACTTTGAAGTCTTACTGGACAAGTACATGTTGTGCTTTGTGTTCCCTGTGAGATTTCTAGGAGAGTTCTACAAAGAAAACCCCGTGGCTTTTTCGAAAAAATCCAAGGAATGTTAAGAAACCTTGTTAAAACAGGTTTTAACTTGTCAGAAATATGAAGGTATCAGCTTGGCCTAATGGCCAAGTTCAGAAGCCAGGCCATCATCTCTCTTTAGTTCTGCTGGATTTCCTCTTCTTGAAGCAGAAACTGCTGACTCTTATTTTACTGAAAGGTTCCTGCATTTTGTTAACCTGCACGAGGGGGTTCAGCCCAAAGCAGAACACAGTGGTTTTTGTGTGTATAGGTAGCAAGGCTAGCTGGACTCCTCATTTCAATAACTTCTCTCTTAATATAAGATGTCATGTTAACATTTTTGCTGTCTAGTTTCTGTCACAGACATGTAGAACAAGCAGAAGACCTTTGGACCCGTAGAGATCAGATTACTGCCTATGAAACAGTGTGGTGAGACTGTACAGCCACTTTCTTTAAAATTCCGTTGCCATTGTTAGCTTTTGTGGTCTTCTGCATGCGTGACCTTTATGTGAGAGAGCTCCTTTTAAGCACCTTTCCGCACATCAAAGGATAAGAAACAGTCTCATGAAGAAAGGGATGAAGGTGACAGATCTGAATGTAGTTAGGACAGTATTATCCAGATGTTCGTTTGCATTAGTTAAGGTAAGTGAGGTAGTTGTCACTTACTTAAAAATAAGAGGAGAGAGCCTGTGAATTTCTTGCCAGTAATAGGAATATGACAGTTGCCATACTCTGTTTTGTTCCGTGCTCCTTCCAGTTCAGTTTTGTCCACCTGATTGAGCCCAGACTGCTTTGCTGGTACTGCTCTTAGCCGCACCTTTCTAGTGGCCCAGCAGGAATGTTTGCACTCCCTTGTGTTGTAGAGTGGGAGGTGAAGTGTTGCAGAACTGTTTCCATACACTTCACGAGCTTGATGAATTGCCCCAGTATGTAATAGTTTAATTTCTTTTTAAATGGAGAGCAAATAGTCTTGTTTAGAATTGACTGTAATAGGGAAGCATTATAACACCTTAGAATTTATTTTAGAGGTAGGCACTTGGGTCTTCTCTTATTCATTCTGATGCTACATCTATGCAAAGAGAAAGGATTTTTAGTGTTTGGGTAAAAGAAAGGATTAAATGAACTGTTGTCATGAGCTCCAATAGAACTAGGCAGGGGAGAAGTTCTTCTGTTTGATAAACAGCATGTTTCCTTTAGTGCTTGTAATTGTACAATCTGTAAAGAGGAGGGTAAATTATTGGTAAAATAGAGTGGATTAGTGCTTCTATTGTCATTGCAATTTCTCGCTGTTGTAGCCTAAAGCATGTAATGAGACCTTGCATTTCACTCCCAGGTCACAGATGAGGGAAGCTAGGAAGATAATTCTGTCAAGTAAACCAAGTCACATTGTGCTGGTAACAGTTAAAAATCTGCATTAGTTGACTTCAGTCTCATGTTGCTGTCTGCTACCTCATGCTATGTCTGCAAGGTACTAATGTGATAAATGTGCACCAGTCATTTACCCTACAACTACAGACCTTACAGCTGACTTCTGGTTGCTCGTTTCCTGTAGAGTGCTCATGTTTGCCCAGCAGATAGGCAGGATCCCATGTGTCCTTTTCTGGGGGTTGTCGATCCTCCAGCCTAACTGCTTTCTCTTTTTAATGTGCCTGTAATTGTTCTTATTTACAGGCGATTTTCTTGTGGTTCATGCATTTGTCCACCCAGACTATTGAGCTCTTTAATGAAATGCTGTTTGCTGGTTCAGTAATAGCAGGTATTATTGTAAATGATCCATCATGTAATATATCCAGCAAAAGGGTAAATGACTGTCTAACATTTGTCCATTGCAGTCTGAATCTCCTGTAAACTCCTTTGCTTCAGTTACAGGATCATTTAGTTTTCTCTATATTTAAGATTTATTTTGGTTTGCATAAGCAAGATCTTCAGGGCAGTGAACACTTCCATAGTTTTATGTAAGGGACAGTTAGTTAACCCTCACTGCATGAGTTATCTTCCTATTGCTGCTGAAGAGGTGTCCTCCTAACTGCTTTAAGAACAGCATTCCTATTATTATTACAAGCAAGATGATGATGATTATCTTCAGCCCTATAAGGGCTTGTCCTCTGCCTGGTTAACAGAGAGCTGAGAGAGAGAAGAAAGCCTTGGCAATACAAAGGAAGGCTGGATTTGAACATAGCATTTGGCTCTGCAGCCAGGCACGCTGTGTCTGCCAACCTCTTGCAACAGCGAGATACTTCTTAGGACTTTCCTCCTTCCCTTAAAAAACTTCCAGAAAGTTGCTGGTATTAATAAGGAATAAAAAGGGTTCTAGTCTTTGGGCGATGTAATTGAGTATGCGAGATAAGCATCTGTGAAAGTATCATGCTCGGTTATCTCACGTACATAGATGCGGTGTTCTCTTGTTTGAATATTCAGCTGGTGGAGTGATCCATTAAGTAGGCAAATATGACAAGCTGATGGATTTATTAAGAGTTGCCATAAGGTAGTTGTGGCCAAGCACACGGGTTTCATCAGCACACTCCAAATGGTGCTTTTGTTAGTGCTCTTTCAAATGTGTTATTGCCATTTTACACCCTGTGGTAGCAGACAATGGTCTGCATTATGTTGTGTAAGGCTAGCTAAGGTGTTGGCTTTATGTATTTTCAGAGAATCTTAGTGATGTATGTGTGACAACTTCTGTGTTCTTTAAATGTTTCTAAAGCAGAGCTTTGCGTGTCCTTGCCGAGCAGGACTGGGCTCCTGCTTGGGGAGTGCATGAAGCTGGTCGAAGATAAGAGCTTTACCTACATCGCTGTGTGCAGCTGTGCTCAAAAGGATCAAGGTGCTTAATTCAGTTCTATGCTAATTCCTCTTGGTTGTGTTGCCAGTTAGTGTATTACAAACTATTAGCTGATCTGCATAATTATTTCATATACAAGGTATAATTACTTCCAAAGCATTGGACACTGTACTGCTTTCTCTCCTCAGGCTTTGCTATTTCAGTGTGCAGCTATAAGTGTTGCAGTTGTCCTAAAATACAATCTTGAAATGCTGATCTGATTCTTTTATATCTGTCTCCATTCATTTCAAGTGTTAAATGAATTTCATTTATATGAAAATGATACTTTTTTTCTAAAAACAAAGATGTGCCATTGGAGAATGAGTGAAGCCTTGCTTCGCAGGATGGTAGGTTAAGAACATAAAAATGTGATGATTGAGAGTTGTGTGCTTCATTCTGGAACTTTTGGAATTTCTGTCACTGATTTTTTCTGAAGTTTGGGTATAGCTTGTCCAAACTCATAATACAAGGATTCCAATTTGGGCTCATCTCCAACATACAGAGTGTGACTGACCTGTTGACCTGTTGTTTCAAGTATATTTCAAATACTTTGCTGGCATGTGCTTGATGGGGAACTTCAGCTTCCAAATTACCACTGCGTGCTCTGAACTTAAATTGAGATAGTATTTAAAGAAGAGGGGCAGGAAATTGAAACTCCTTGAGAAGAGCCGTTCCCTTTAATAGTTTTTTTTGCTGATATAAAGATGTACAATAGCATAACATTTTGTTAAAAGTTGGCTGTTTCACAGACTTTGTTTAAATGCTTATCTCAATTTTTTGTATTCATAAGGCAAAACTAATGAAGGGCTAGAGAATGAAAAGCTGAATTAGTAGCAAATGTAGCAAGTGAATAAAGTAGTCAGATTTGCAATTGGTCCTTTTCCAGCTCCATGTAGTGATCTGGATCTTAGTGACACAGGTCAAATATGGACCCAGTTAGACACAAGGATTGACAGCTGCTGTCGTGTTTCAGTTTGGAGCAGGAGCTTTATTTACCTGTTCCATTTGGAATGAAGAGCTGTTACACAGCTGAAACTTGAAGGATGCTTGGTAGCCTCTTTAGAAAGAGCAGTTGTGTAAAAGAGCATAACTCTAAGAACAAAATGGTTCTTCTGTTCTGCCTTTCTGCAAAACAAGATCTAACTGGGGTGTACTCACTGCTTAAGGTACGCTAAGATAGGGTCATGTGAAATTGTTACAAGTTGGTACCCTGCTTCTTCCAGAAAGCTGTGTAGGCTGTGGTGCTCTGAGAACTCTTGAGTATTTTTTCAGTAACAGGAAGAGTATTCATTACTTATTCTTGCATTGTGTGCTGTGTAATGATGGTGTTTGGGTTGCTGTGCGAGGAACTGGATAGAGGAACAGACCCAATTGGAAGCTCTTTCTTTCCCAAAAGGACTTTATAGATTGTCTGGTTTTGAGTTAGAGTAGTTCCCTAAACTTGTTTGCCTGACAACTGTGTTGCCCATTTGAGGAAGCAGTGTTGAGATGGGAGGGGAGAGGAGAGGGATCCTTAAAGTTCTCGTGTAAGTGGAGGGCGTTGGACACAGGGTTAAGTCTCCCCTTGTAGTTGCCCTGAAATCTCAAACACAGTCGGCGCTTTCACCAATAAGAAAACATAACCTAAGCCATGAAATGAGTTTGTAGTTTCACAGTCAGTGTAAGCGTAGGCTGATGGTGAAAGAGGTTTCACAGCCTGGCGTCTGCCACAGCCTGCACACTTCTCTCCCTTTTGCTGGCACTTGCAGACTTTCTGCTTGATGAGAGAGTCTCTGACTAACCAGTTGTTTTTGCCAATTTAGTTCTCCACCGGATTGGTTCCCTGGTGTAGTTAACTCCATGGTCACACAAATATTTGTACTGGCAGAAAGAAAGGAATGGTATTTGGGCAAGAATAAGTGGCTGGGGGCAAAGTACAAGTTGAGTGCTCGCAGTACACCCTTAGCATGTGATTTCACAAGCAGGTTGAAGAGCTCTAAGATTATTCTTCTACTAACAGAGAACTAAGTCGTTTTTATACCTGGCCATTCCCTGTCTTTGCCTTCCTTGTGCTGCTGGTGTGTGGTTCAGTATTTCCTTGCGCTCTCTTGCTGATACAGCTTAAAAAGCCCCCAAGGTTTTAGGGTCCATAACTGATTTAGCCACATGTTTTACAAACAGCTGCTCATGGCACCACAAACACTTGTGGTGATGGGGAAGGGATGGAAAGATCGGCTATGGGAGCCTTTTTCCATGATAAGACATTTTTACATATTTTTGTTATTTAAAACTGCACTGTCAGTGGTTTGTTAGCTGCAAATTTAAATTTGGTTGAGGTTGTTCTCCTATCTCACATATCACAACTTGAAGGTCCCAAGCCAACCTTTCTGTTTGTATCACTGTTGTGATGGGGAGGGTAAGCATCAATGTTTTGGTTCCACTCTTGGGTCACAAACTTCTGAGAAGGGATGTAAATCGAAATATAGGGTTTTTTGTCTTGTATGGTGCTGCTTTGAGTGATTCAGGGTAGAATTAATCTCAGGATCCAACAGATCTTCACATGAGAAGCTTTCAATTCAATTTGTGCAGCTTACTGTATTAGAAATACTGGTAGTATGTATTTGGGTTATGTCAGAGTGGTGAAATGGTATTCTGTGTGGACTGTTACTTTAAATGGATTAAATCTTTCTAGAGGTGTTTGGTTTGCCACTAAGAATGAAACTACCATGACAACACCAATATTTTCAGTGTCTATTTATGGGCTATAAGGAAACCACCTCAAAGCTGTTGTACTTTCCCTTCCCCTCATCCGAATAGTGCGTCCTATCCTGACCAGTTAGATACTGACTGCATGCTTAATAGATATTAGCTGGTTCATTTGGGATACAATTAGAAATATTAGTGTATATTCAAGTTATTTAATGAGACTGGCCTGCGTTTTTTTTAATCTGTTGTAATAATAATGAGATCTATTGGGAGTTGAGGAGGAGTTTTTTCTCTGCTCCGTTCTGAGTCAGAGCAATAAATGTTTTTCTTGGTGGTTACTCTCCCCATCCTGTCAAGCTGTTTAGAATCATCCTGATGTAGGTTACAGACTGTGCTCAGTGTTTCCTCTCAAGACATTACTTTATACTTGGTAAACAAATACCTCCCTGTGTGATTTTTTGGAGGTGTGTGGTTTGTGTTTTGCATCCTACAAGACTACTCAGTTGAAGGGTTCTCTAAGACCATTTGGGATGTGAAGAGAAGAAAAAGGCTTTTGATAACCTTAGATAATTTTATTGGAGTTGCAGTAGGTGAATGCATCTTCTGAAAAATAAATTAGTCTTGGTAACTTACATCTACAAATAGAGCTGATATCTTAAAGATTGCTGTCACTTTTAATTATTCCTTGTTTTGACAATTACTTAATTATTTAAACTGTTTCTCTATATGATCATGTGAAGTGTGGGGGTGAAACTCTCTGTTCAGAGGTATTTATTATCTAAATGAGTTAAATTCTATCACAGTGTTCCAGCTCTCCTTGCTACCAAACTGATGATTGCATTTCTTGAGACAGCTTGAAAACGTAGTGCTAATGGACTCCTAATTGGCATGTGCAGTCTCAGCCTTTAGACTGCCAATGTTGTTTTTTTGTTAATTACACAGTAACTGTAAGTCCTGTAGTTGCAGACATTAACTCAGAAAAATCCAGTAATCTTACCATTAGTGAGTAAATAAATAAATAGTGCCTGTGCTGAGCCATTGTGAAATTTGTTTTTTGTAAGTACACGGTGTCATTTGAAATTACCATCTCTGTGTGGACAAGAACCAGAAACTGGGTCTCTGAGGCAAATGGAGCGGCTCCTGTTACCTTTTTAGGACATGAGTTACTTGATCTCCTGGAGGAACTAGTTTAACAAAGGGATACCTATGAAAGGAGAGGAAACATCATTATCCTGCACAAATAAACATGGCTTGGAATTTTGAAAGTTAATTTGTCTGTAATTGACCAGACTCATTTCACGAAAGAACACTTGCTTTCAGTCAAAATGCACGTTTGTGAACTTGTGGGGTTTTTGTTTGCCAAGCTACACTTTTTAGTTAATGTGAGATACCAACCTGAAAATTTTAATGAAATAACGTTAATATGACGTTGCTGTTGCAACACTTGCTCGGAATGGCGTGTTCTTACTGCTCCTGCCCATTTTTGGATACTTAGCTGTGGATAGCTCTGGAAGGACACTTTGTCATTAACTTCTAACCAAAGTTTCTTTGTCCAGCTGTGTAATCCAGCAGCAGAAGGACTGCTAGGTTGTCACCTGCCTCCATGGAAAATGGAATGACTAAAGACAATTGGTATTAAGCAAGTTTAGTCTATTTAGGATTAAGGTGACTACTTTTTATTCTTGGATAAACTTGTAGCAGAGAAGAAATGTAGTAATTCAGGCTTATTAACGGATGAAGGATCTAAAGTAGGAAAGTATTTGATTTTTTGATTTTTTTTTTAATTTACTTGCTGGAAATTAAATAATTGTGCCATAATTGTGCTAGGAACTGGCAATTCAGGACTAAAGGCCTGACGGCAGAGCAAGTTCAAGAAGAGGACTGCATTTTGTCTCTGCCTGTAAAATCTTGGATGCTCCCAGCTTGTTCTGCAGAGTTATCACTGCATACTTGCCTGTACTCTTTACACCATATAATGAGCATCTTTTGACATTGTCAGATTATGATGCTGAGAAGGTTTCCCCTTGCACAGCCCAGCTTTTACTAAAGATGTACAAAGTACTTGCTGGGAGACTGCAAAGTCTTAATTGCAATTTAATTATAAGATGTTGAATTTCTTCTTCTTTCTTGTTAGCAAGGTGGGATGCAGGGAAGGGTTTAGCGTTTGGAATAGCTTCCTTCTTGGCAAGAGGGAGATGATAGTCTTGGAGACACTGAAACAAGTTTGAAGGACCTTTTGTGTGTTCCTCTCTGTGCACTGGAGTCAAGAAGTAAGTTTCTTGCATCCAGACATATTCCATGTAATCTTACATAAAGACAGCACCTTCCTCAAGTTGTCTGACGTGTAATGGTCTTCTGGATTGCATTTCAGTATTGGATATGAAAGGGAATTCTTCAGGTGCATTTGAGCTATTGAGTGCAGCGGGTATTGTAGCTCTTCATGGAATAATGGAATAATTCTTGCTTTCAGCTTCAAATAGCAAACAAGCAGACTGAAAGGAACAGATTTTGAGAAGAGAAGCTGATCAGCTTCTCTGTAGTGACATTGGTATTCATTTTCTGATTTTATTTTGATTATTTTCAGGAAATAAAAGGTCTGAAATCTGATGTTGAGGTGCTGCATTTTGGGTTTTTTTGCAAACAATAGCAACTGTAGAATTAATTCCTGTAAGCTTAGAAATAAGCTTAGTAAATGATAATGCACTTCACTTTATAATAGCCAGGATAAAGGTAGTGATCTCAAGTGTTTCTCACTCCTGAATACCTCCTTCCTGGCAATTCCACCGCAAGATATTTGCATAAATGAAGGAAAACAACTACTCGTGAACCTGCAATTTGATTACTTTGTATAAACAGTTGTTTCCTCTTCCTTTCTCCTGCTCAGAAGTGCAGTTCAGCTTCTGCCTCAGCCTTAGGACATTTTCCAGGGCACAAGGCCATATTAAAAGTGCAGTTGGAGGTTTTCTGGTTTAGTTGCTTCACCTGCTCCTTGGACCATACTTGTGTTGATGAGATACATGTCCCAGGCTTTCCTAGGGAATGTGCTGGTAATACTTTGCTACCACACAGATGGAATGGGGAGCTCTACAGAGTCATGGATGTGTAGTTAAAGGCAGGAGGAAGCTGCAAGCCCTTCACAGGCAGTCTGGGTGCTGGGGATCGAGAGCAGCCTGTGTTGTAGAAGGTTGCATGTGTTCAGTGTGTGTGATTTATGTGCAGTTGGGATGCTGTTGTCTGATCCTGGCTGCCTTGAGCCTGAAGGGCCAGGGAGAGGAGCTGGTAGGAATTGGTGCTCTGGAGGCAACAAGGGTAGCACTTCTAGAGTGGGACTCCAGACAGGTCTGCTCAGCTTACCTGTACTTCACCCCTGAATCTGAGCAGAGAAGAGCTTGTGACAGGTGTGTGCTGTTGGCTTAGAGTTACCTGTACTTAGGTTTATTCCTCAAAAACAATCACAGAAGGTGACTGATATTGCAAAGTACAGGGTGTGTGGGATGTCAGGGTGCCAAAGTGGTGATATGGCGGCAGAGAATGATCAGTGTGTGTGTTAAAAGCTTCAGTGCTTGCATTGTTTAAACTTTAATCAGCCCTCCCTGGTGGAACAGCAAGCATGTGTTTGGAGTAATGCTTAATTTGTAATAAATCTGGAATTAGGGCAATGTTTTAATGGTACTCAGCTTGCAGTGAAGGGATAGCTGAAACTACAAGGATCATTAAGCATGGCCCATTAATGTTGGGGTGTGTGGTTTTTGGCAATATTAAACTCCATATAACTGCATGTTCATTCTTCTGTCCTCACCAAAGACTCTGTCAACTGGCAAATAATTGAAACAGTTCTTTGAGTAGGGAAAGTTTGGATTATTTAGAATTAATTGTGATTAGTAGCACTGAATGGATCTGTGCTGTTCACAGGTGTACTGAATCCCAGGCAATGTTCTGCTTTCCCAAGTAAAATCTCTTACCTGTAACTATTCAGCTAATACCCCTCAAGCATGTACAGCATCAGGAGGGTTCCTTGGCGGGTTGGTGCATTACTGTAAGCTCAGAACTGTTAGAAGCTCTTCATGGTGTCAGAAAACTCTGGTACGAAAAGTGGGCACATTTCACATGAATAGTGAGTGAATGGTTGCAAAGAGGACAGAATTGCAGGAGCTTTAGAGGTGAGGGAGGCTTATCAAAGCAGTGGTACCTTTTGGGGATCATCCTAAAGCACTAATACCACCTCTTCTGAAATTCTGAAAACGTGAGGTATTAGGAGATCCTTCTTAAATACAGAGGTCACTGCAGAACGTTTGGGAGGGTGTGGAGTGTCATACCTACTGTTAGTATTATTTTTACTGTGAGGTTGGTGTTTTGGTTTCTTTTCTTTTCCTCCCTATCTTCTGCCTCCATTCAAGGTCACTCTCAATAATTTTTGTGGTCAGAAATAGGAAGTCTGAGGTACACGAGTGGGTTGAAGTTGTACAGCTTCAAAGCTCACTGTTGCCTCATGCTGAGCGTAGCTACAACTTCCTTGTCCTCTGAAAATTTCTACTCCTTTTGTTCGTTGTTTTGAAAGAAGGATAAGAACTTAGCCTTCTTGTAAATATTTCTCTCTCAGCATTAAAATATTGTGCTCTAATCCTGAAAACTCAGTGACTGGGAGTACTTATAAATCTCTTTATCTATTGAAGATTTCTTAAAGTACTTGAGCTGTAGGCTTCAATGCGGTGTCAATTCTGTGTGCATACAAGGAAGGAAATAGCACTTGATACTGATTTGGAGGAGGACTGAGGCCACACCTTATGAACGTCTGAAACCAGCTTTTTATCATCAGGGAAAGTTACACTTGAAGTTATATAAATGCTACGAAGCCCAAAGAAACACAGTTGATTGGAGGGTGTAAGCTATGGCGAGAAGTGCCTCAGTCTCTCCCCCAAAATAATGTATTTAAATTTTAGGTTTATGTTGTAATTGTCTGCCGGGGTTTATTGGGATTTACATTTTTGTGCTGGTATTTTATTTGTATAAAAAGCATTTTACAGAAGTGTGGGTTTGATTAGATTTCACTTACACTTTGTCCTACTTGATTAAACCTTTGTTTCCAGGAGGAGTCGTGTTACCTGACTGGATCACAAATAGGGAAAAACTGAAGATAAATCGCATGACGGAAAATTCGTGATGGTATTTGCTGACTCTTGAAGGTTGAAGTGCAATCTGAATTCTATAACAAGATGTAGTTAAGTCTAAAAAAAAAAGTTAAAATTGTTGCAGCTTGTTTGCTACAGAAGAAAAAAACTGAAGTGTAAGGAGCAGAGTAGCAAAGTAAGTGTGAGGATTGAGCAATAGTAAATTGAGTCACGTGATTACAGCGTGCATCTGGAAGTCTCTTTAGTTCTGCAGTTACAAAAGGTTACACAAATGTCGTATGTCCGCTTCTTTTTTGACTATACAGCTGCTGTTGTGTGACCGTAGCATGTTGGACTTTGAAAGAGATTAAATCCACAGGAATAGGAGCTGCGAAGCAGTGACTCCAATCTGATGTGCCAGATGGAAGCCTGCATGCGGCAAGGAGACTGAAAACCAGCACAGGGCAGTAGCAGCATGGTTTTTATGTCTGAATCAAAACCAGAGTTGCTGTTTAGTGTGTAACTGTCCCACCAAAATGTCAAGTGGCAGCTCAATGGCAGCTTTCTTCCACTTGTTTGTGAAATTGGTTTTCATGCTTAAGTTTCATCGGATTTGTCGCAAGAATGCTTAGGTCTAATTGTCCTCTAATTTCAACTAAAAAATGTGGCGTAAAAACTAATACTGAAAACCAGTGGAAATACTATTATGGTGTTCTTAATATGTAAGTTGAAAGGAAATATTTTGATTCATTCCACTTGCTGGAGTATAGCATTTATTTTCGTAAGTTACCTTTTAAAGAATGCTTTTCAAAGTAAGTATAATAAAATGACAACACTATTAAGCCTTTAAAAATGGAACTGCAGAAATGTGCATTTGAAGGGAAGATAGTCTATAATCAGTGAAGTTTAGGGGATGGTAACTGAAGAATGTGAGGGTGGGTGGCATGAAAATTTCCCATTAAAAAATGGGGAAATAAAGCAGTGTGTCTGGACTTTAAATGAAGGTACGCTTTGTACAGAGATGGTACAAACCCACAGTATTATCAACATGGCAAAATTCTTGATGAGTTTGAGAAGTTATTTACTACCACATATTAAGATACATAAAGCAGCCATGTATCTGTTGGTGAACCACAAGGGATTGTTTTATATAAGAATATGAAAGTATTAACACTGATATGCTGCAGGGAATTGCAGTAGGAGAGGTGAAATCAGTCTTAAATCAAGTGGGGGAGGAAGTGTTTGTTCCTTGCACAAATATGCTTTAAAACTGCCATGTTCCCATGCTTCATGTTCCCAACATCTGCAAAAAACAATTCAGCTGTAGCAAGAGATTACAAAACCATTTAGGATATAGCATTCTGCAGTTGGGAACTTCTGAGAGGGGGAAGCTTTGAAAGGGAAGACTTCAGTAAGGTGCAGTGTTGGTTTCTGTAAGTGAGAGGTCTGAGTTCTCTAATAGGCTGCAATTTAATTTTTAGAGTCACTGTTCTTTTTGACAGTGTGTATGGTGGATTTGGGGCTATTTTGTTTACTTGGTAGTCTTTTGTGATTAGAAGTTGTAAGGCACAGGAAATAGCTTTATAGTTCCTTCCTCCCACAAGTTGTAATTCATTTGTGGCCATCAGGATGTTTTTCTTGGCTTATCTCTTTCTGTGCAGTTTGCCTTGCACATCTGCCACATAAATTATGAAACTGAACTTGAAAAGCTGAAAATGTATTTCAAATCCTACTGTACATAATGAAGATTGTATCGTTGGTCAGAAGGAGTGTGACTGCTCCTTGCATAGAAGGTCTGGAATAATACCAGGCATTCATGGGCTGAATTGACTGGTGTTGTATTTGTAAGGGTTCTGAGGAGTGGCTGAAAAGTGAAGAACTTCAAACGGTCAAGTATCACTAATGTTGTGCTCTTACCTCTCTGTAGCCTGAGGTATTTCACCAGGCATTTTGGCAGATGGGTCCCCATCTGTTTCTTCGTGTAATGTGGACTGCTGGCTTCCTATTTGGTATCCATATGTTTTATCTGTAAGGCTCTAAATCTAAGCTGCATGTTTTATAACAAAAGTGACATTACTGACAGGAGCAAAATGAAAATGCATTAAGTTTGTTACATGTTTTTTAGTTAGTTTGTCTTCGCCCAGCAAGGGGAGAGAGGCTGACTGAGATTGAATATGTGAGTTCACTGAAGGGAAGAGCAGCACCATCTTAATTTGGAAGGCGATTAATGTCTTCTTCTCTGAATAATTGTTAATAGCATTAGGTGCATAGATTCCTGAATATCCATTGTATTGTTTGGGATAACAGGTGGATAAGTGATGTCCTCTGTCTACGAACCAGTCTGCACATTGAACTTTCTGAGATACGGAGTGACAGAGTGTCATGGGGTGGTGAAATCTCCTCCTGAAATGCATTTTTAAATCTGGTCCTGAAATGCATTTTTCTCTTTGACTTTGTATTAAATCCTTTCGGTTTCTTGGGATACTGATGTGACCACTGGTCATCTGAAATCCCTCAGAGCCTGAAGGAAGGGATTCTCACAGAAACAAGTGGAGTTAATAGATGCTGCCCCTGGTTGTGGGGTGCTGCTCGTGCTGTGTCCTGGCCTCTGGTGGTTTGGCAGGCAGCACTGTGCAGATCAGGATCAGTTCTTTTTTAGCTCACCAATTCAAATGCTCTGTTGAAAGTATTTCATGCCCAGATGGATAAGTATTAAATGATTTTTTTAATTGGCAAAAGTGTTTCTGGAAACTAATTAACAGTCTGATAGATGCCAAGATTCCCACACCTGGGAGTGGGGGAGATATATCCTGTACTCAGGCAAGTTGTGTAGCTTTTTTATTTACTGTGTGTTCTCAGTAGTTGAAACTAACTTTTGCACACAATTTAAAAAAGGATCATTTAATATTAAAGCAACTTCTTTGCATTCTCAGAAAGCTTTCCCTCTATTTCCACCCCTCCTTTACAGGAACCTTTTAATCTAGATACTAAAAATAGTTCAGATGCATGACTCATAGGAGTTGAATGGTGAGGATGAGGTGGTGTTCACTCCTCTCTGAGGGCTTCATCTTAAATGCGTACGTGTCTGTGGGTTGGGGTCTTCTAGATAACTGTTGTGAAAATACTACCAGGGCCTGCCTTGTCTCTCCTCCAGATGTTGAATGTTCACTTGGCTCGTTATATAGTGCATTCAATCCTTCACTCTTTTAAAAAACAAATACAGCTACAATCTCAAATGTCTAGAAGCAACTCTGCATTACACATTAGTGTCATTTTGCCTTGTCAGCCCCTCTACTGATTTTTGGGAAATCGGAAAACAATTTGCTGCTGTTGCATTTGGATAATGCTCCTAAAACATGCACCGTGGATCATGTGAGCAGTAGCTCATGGGTCCCTGTCTTGTCTTACTCCGTGACTGCAGCTTCTCAGTCAAGAGGGAGCTGTTGGGAAAATCAGCTGCTGGAAGACAAAGGCAGCACTGGAACTGCAGGGGCAGGGAGGTGGCTCAGCCTCCAGGTGTGAGTTACTGCTGCCTTCGTTCAGAGCTTGGCTTGGAGCTACCACCCTGCTGGTAACGCACCATCCCTGAGAGGAAGCACTGCAGTTGTCACCTGGGTGCCTTTCCAGAGAAATAGTGGGGATGTTTAGATGGAGATGGGAAGGGGGGATAAATGAACCATGTGCGTGTGTTCTTCACTATTCAGTTCAAGCAAACTTTCCTTGTGATGTAACTTAATGTTTTCTTAACTATTTTATGCCATTCATGAGCCTTTCTGGTTGGATAATGCAATCCATTCAGTTTTAGATCCAAGCAGCACCAGCACAGAGCTGTGGAATTGTTTCCTTACTGGGGTTTGTCCATGTGCAGTGCAAGCACTGTTACTGTAATGGTCTCCTTTGCTATGTCACCAAGCAAGGTGACAATATTTGATTCAGAGTCGGTAACATCTGTTCTGTCATGACCAAATTTAAAGTGTGCTTTGCCTTTATTCACTGTGAAAGTCACAGGAAACACAGAAGACTTTCTAAAAATAAGGAAACTGCTAACAAAATTACTAAAAGAATGAGATTAAAGTATTAGTATGTGAGACTGCCTATTGAAAGGATAAAGTTAAACATGTTATTCAAAAGATAAAATCATGTTGTGTCTGTTTTGGCACATTAAATAACAAAAGGTTAAAATATTTGCTTCTTGTAAGACTTTGGCACCACGCTTCATAGTGCTGTACAGTAATAGAGCTTCTCTTGTCCTCTGTTTATCCACACCCTGCCTGTTCTAACAGACTAATTTCTTTCTTTAAAAAAAATTAAAATTTAAAATTCTTTACTGTTGCTGTTGGTTTGAATAGCATTAATTTTCATACTGGATTTATGGTATATATGTGTGAGTAAAGCTTGATTTTTTTTTTCTACTGTGCGTAGTCCTTAAGCAGATATTTGCAGCATGGTGTCTCATTGGAAACTGTTAATGGTGGTAAAACATACAAAGTTTCTCATCTCAGCTTTTAGTATTTTAGTGTTCCCAGTTGTAAAATTAAAAAAAAGGGAAACAGAAGGTGCATAATCCAGTGGTGTCCTTGGAGTAGTAGTTAAAGGCATAATATTATGCACATAGGAGTCCCATGTATACATGATACTGTAATTGGTTTGAAATATACATTGAAAAAAATGGAACTGTGTAGTCAGGTTTTGTGTTCCTGCGGCCGAGTCCCTCAGCACAGTGGGCAGCTTCCCAGAGGCTTGAGAAGTGTTTCTAATTAGGCTCCTCCTGTCCAATCCAATACCCTTATCATCACTATAAAGAAACTGTTGTAATGTCCCCTCTCTGTGGCTCCTGGTTATTTTAGTTGTCATGAGATTAGACCTGGCGTTTCACAAATCTTCTGTGGATGTGATGTCCAGAGTTGTGCTTGTGTCCTCGGTGACACCACCCACATCAATAGCAGCTCTAATCCTGACCGTGCTTTTCATGGAGTGCTCTGACTCTCGCCCCAGGGCGTATTCAAGGCTTTTACATTTCTGCAGAAACATTGGCAAAGATCTGATAGGCTTTCTGATTCCTTAATATGTTTTCAAGTAAGTTCCATTCTGAATGGATGGAAAGATATTTATTACCTTCAGTGTATAAATACCTGCTTTTCTCATGGTGCTTATTTTTTCGAGTGCAAGTTTGCTGTGCACATGCTATTGAAAGGTTTCTGCATGTTTAAGGACCTGCTGGTATTTGAGCATTCATACAGAATGCTGTGTTTGTGATGCTTGAAGACCTGAAAATTTGAGGTATAACACTATCCCTTTCCTGATGAATGATTATCTTAGGAATAGTTCTTCCAAAGAACATTGCTCCCAAAATCTGGCCATGAACTGCAAGCTTCCTTTAGGAGCTGTGATTTCATGCACTTGAATGTACTGTCAGGGTGGTGAGGGAAGAGAACACCACTGACCATGGAAAAAATGTGGAAGTAGAGGAGATGCTGGGGAGCATGAAGTGGAAATATCTGTGTGATGTTCTTCTGGGAAGATCACGGGCACTGAAGTATTTACTCCTTCGAGTGCTTTATGCTGCATCCAGGGTTCTCACCAAAGTGTTAAATCACATAAACAAAAATTGTTGCATCTTTCCTTTAGCAGGTTTGCTGGCAGTGTATTAAAATTATTGCTATGAAATGTTGTTTGAGGGTTAATTTTAGAGTAGACATTAGCTGAGAAAATACTCTTCCATTTATGTTGCTGACTATGTGCAGGGCCTTGTGTCTCCATGTCCAAAGAGCTTCTGGTTCAAGGTATGTGGTGTAGAGAGAATAAGGGTGGGATTTTTTTTCGGTGTGGAACCAGCAGTGATTGATGTGGATAATTAGTTCAGGCACAACAAAACTAATTGTAATGTTACCAATTGGAAGCTATTACTAGAAGCAGTACAGTTATAGTTGTGTATAAGTGATTGTAATCTCCTAACAGATAATTGACTTCAGTTACAGCATATGAATCTGTAGAGAACACCTTGTGGTCCTGAGCAATGAAAAAATCTTCACTCTGAAACAAACATTTCAATTCAGGACGTAGTGTTTATTTAATTTTTTATTAGCATCCTGGGTGGAAGTACAATGATTTTACTTTGCCATCATAAAAGTGGTTTTAAAAAGAATTTCTTAGTCTAGAACAGAAAAAAAAATATGTTTCAGTAATTATTTTGTGGCTATTTTATGGGGGAGGAAAACCCCAAGAGTGATGAAGTGCTAATATTACTGAGAGCAGAATGTACTTCATGCCCATCAATATTGTCCTTCTGAGCATTACAGCTTCATTCATGTGGTGTTGTGTAAAATCAGAAGTCTGAGCAGAGCAGGCAGATACATCTATTGGAGTCTGTTGAAATCAAATAGAAGTT
Source organism: Melanocharis versteri (assembly GCA_013397845.1). Lineage (NCBI taxonomy): Eukaryota > Metazoa > Chordata > Aves > Passeriformes > Melanocharitidae > Melanocharis > Melanocharis versteri. The sequence continues at coordinate 2,706,091 of VZTG01004992.1, read as the reverse complement.
TTCTGCAGATCTCTTTATCACCCACGATGTGGTCATGTGTATTTATGTCCGCATTGTGGGTTATGTTCAGTATCTGCTGATAGGAAGGAGGGAGACAGGGCTGCTCTCAAAGTCTGCCTGTTTTGTGTGTCGTTTGTGAAGTGTTCCTGCAGTCTGTGACGTTTTGTTTTCATGCAGGCCATCCACAAGCTGCCTTTCATTTCCCTGTTTCGAAGAAAATTGCTGAGGACAATCTCAGACCTGTGGGATTTTTATCTTTGTCATGCCTGAAAGTTCAAGTGCTTTCAGACTATTGCAGCTATAAAGGTTGAAGTGGCAGATACTTGGTGAATGTTTTGGCCACACCTTCACAGATTCTCTGATCTGAGGTTTATATGGGGAGGTACAGAACTTCTTGTCCCCTCTTGCTGCCTGCTTGTTCTCCCTAATACCAGCTAAACATCATTCTCACATCAAATTATACTGTCGTATCATTTGTTTGCACAGTTGTCTGTGCTTCCTGTCCTCTTCTACTCTTGCTTATATTCTGGGTTTTTAGTACACAGTAAGTTATGACACCTTTATCTCAAAAGTATAAATCTCAAAATGTAACTTAGAACAAAATCTGAGGCTATTTACAATTGATTGAATTCTTTGAAAAATGCAGACAAAATTGTGAACAAAGTAGGATTTCAGGGATATGTGGTACAACTATTGATTTTCACTATGTGTCACATGATAGTTAATAAAATGCATGTAAAACATTTAAGGGGAAGTGTGTCTTACTTTCTGATGCAGTTGGTCAGGTATTTACAGCTATTGCCCACTGACTCTCATTAGTAATGTCCATTTATTCACTTAGAAGAGTTTAGTCTCAGACTTGAGCTACCTGTTCAGTGTTGCTGTAAATTGCAGATGCAAACATTTAAAGTTGTGAGAAAGTTAGAAGCATTTTGCTGGCTGTCACAGTGTTGCTTGTTCCATAGAGATGTGACAGTGCCCTCTCTTGGCTTTTGAAAACAATTTTATTTTTTTAAAGAGAAAATTATACTGAAATGACTTTAGGGATACAATGAAAAGTAAAAATAATCTGTTGTCATTAATCTGATTTAATAGACTTAAATGTAAGACAAAAAGAAGAATGCAACAGTTTGTGATGTTAATGTCAACCCCTTTATTGCTGTGCCCTTACTTTGGATGTAATTTTCAAAATGTACTTTCCTGCTTAATGTCTTTGTCCATGTCAAAAGTTTCTGTAAATGTTCTCGTCACGAGATTCCAGTGGTGCAGGGTCTCTGTGAACGATTTGGGGTGAATCCAGATGTAGTCTGGCAGATAAGGGGGGGGTTAAGTTTAAGCCCTGCCTGAGAAGTTCCTTTCTGTCAGCCCCGAGTGTTGCACGGCCGGTTGTTTGCAGAGCAGCCTGTCCATGCGATCCAGCACGATTCCCTGGAAGCTGCCCAGGATAAGCTAATCAGAGAGCCCCCCCTGGTGTCGGAAAGTGTCCTCGGATATTAAATTTATATCAATCACAGGAAGTCTTGGCAATCAAGCTAGTCACTTTTTCCCTTCACATCTGGACATAAATTATTTTTTTGCTGCAAAGGTCACAGGAATCATGGGTAGGGCAGAGAATGAGGGCCATAGAAAACATGGGAAAGGAAGAATAAAACTGTATTTCCACCTTTTTAGAAATGGTTATTTTTAAGTGACCTGGAATAATGCCAAACTATACAACAGTGAGGTTTTTTTTTTCTCCTTGAAGTTTACATTTGTTGCTGAATTAAATGTGGCTCTAAGATGCTTTGGTTTGGAACGTTTCATTCCATTAGATCTCAGCTTGGCATTTATAAAAGAGCTTTCTCCTAGTTGCTGAGAACAATAACTTTTCTGCAGGAGGAGTTTAGAAGTCAAGCATGTTTCTGTACTTTAGAGAGGTTTAACTGCACCTTTTTTCTCTTGGCATTACTTAATTTCCCTTGTTTTCCTTCCGTTTCCCCCTTCCAGCCCTGCTGCTGCTTTAGCCACGAGCTCTGAGCTCCTGCATAGCCAATGCTGCCATTTATTTTTGTACACTAGGTTTGCATCTCTTCGAGCATTTTCCATTCTTAAATTCTTTGCACTAAGAAATTAAGGAAATACTTCATTTTATGCTTCCCCGTCTCAAGTCCTCCATCAAGTCTCTCAAACAAATGCTTAAGGAGGGGTTATAAAAACAAGCAGAACCTTTCCATTCAGTTCCTGCCTTTCCTTGCTTTGGACAAGGGATCCAGTGTGCTGGAAGCTGCAGATCCTGAAGCCTGGAGCTTTGGGGTTGTGTTTTTTCCACGCATGTGGGAAATAAAGATGGGATTGGTTTACATTTGTATGTACGGTAAAGAAAATACCAGAAACAGAAGCTTGAGGTGCATTCAGCATAAATGAATTTGTAAAACCTTAATTGCTGTTGTTCCAAACTACTGCTGTGTTCTTACATGCTTGCTGTAATACAGATAGGTTCTGGGAGCTTGCTAATTATTTATTCAGTCATGTAGCTCATGCTCTCTTTAGACACAAAGTTGAATAAAATCATACATCAGGATCTGACAGCAGGATTTCTCATGCTGAGAATCCAAGATTAAGTCCAGAAATTTTATTCTGTTTTAACAATTACCTTCTGTGTCCCCTTTCAGACTTAAGGGGATCTCATTCTTGTTTCTGCTGTTTATAACTCCTAGTTCCAAGGTCTTTGCTATCCTTATGCCAAATAAAATTGAGCAGGAGCTGCTTGAATGCTGCTTTGTGCAAACTCCTGCATGGACAGAAGGATAACTGTTGGGATGACTATTGAGCATCTTGATTTTTTTTTTTCTCCTTTTAGATCTTTCAGGTTCAGATGAGGTTTTTAAGCAGCAAATGCTTTTTCCACATTGCGTTATAAATCATTAGATCTTTTCTATAGTTTAATTAATTTGTCTTTGTGGGTTGGTTTGTACTGAAAGTACTCAGAGGGGTTTTCTTAGCTTCTGAATCAGTTGTGATGCACTTTTAAGTAAACTTTCAAACTTCTGACATGCTAGGTGTAAAAGTGTTGTTCCGGTATGCTGCAGGTCTGAAGGGAAAGCAGAGACCCCAGGTCTCCTTTCAGTGCTGATTTCTTTGCTGTTGTGAGTTCTGGTGCTCCAGAAGCAGAGAGCAGCTTTCAAACATTCTCACTGTGAGTGAGGTTTTAGGGCTGCTCGCTCACCTTAAAAGATGAGGGAAATGATTGTGTTAACAAACACATCTGGATGCTTCTAGAGGCACAGGGGGAGGTTGCTGGGCTCATAGGTTACCTGTTTGAAAGATTAATTAAGAAAGAAATCACATATTTACTATTTTCATATTAACATCACGGAAAAAATTTTTTCCAAGTAAGGTTTTTCTGTGACCTCTCAGAGAGCCTGAGCTCCTTGCAGCATTTGCATTGCTGTAATTGTAACTGAGTGCTCTGCAGGTTCTCTTTTGCTGTTTCCCTTAATTAATTAAATTCAAGCTAGGAAACAGACTTTCTAGTGAATCTCATCTCCCTTACTTTAGTCTTCCGTGTGATTTTTTTATTTGTTAGTTTTTCGCTAACACCTGTTTGGGACTGATATTCTTGAATTCCTCATGTAGCATCATTCAAAAAAAATAATTGCTTCTGATGGAGTTATAAAGCCTCTTGCAAATAACTCTATCATTCCAAACCTGTAAGCAAACCATAGCTAGCTGCGGAAGCCATCAGCTTTGACTCTGGTGCTTTGGTTTGGATTTTAATTTGACCCAAAGCCATTTTTACTGGACTGAATCCAGCTGTAATGTAATCCCCAGTTTCTCATCTGTATTCTTGAAGACTAATAGAATAGTAAAACCTTCTTAAAGATAACTTAAATGTGGTGTACAGTGTCCTCGGGGTAACTTGTGCACTAAAGCTGTTTTCTCTCCCACTCTGTAGAGGTATCTCATTAAGTGAGATCTGCACTAGTGTCATTATTAAGTTTTCATGTGTTTCTCAGTTTTGATGCTAATCTTCATGTGTGTGAATTTTTTTTCCCTTTGCAGCACCAATGTGGTTATGAATTATTCAGAAATAGAGTCTAAGGTTCGAGAAGCAACCAATGATGATCCGTGGGGACCTTCAGGGCAACTCATGGGAGAGATTGCCAAGTAAGTGATAATTTGACTCAGTGATGGAGAAAAGAAAGGTACATTTTATATAAGAATGTGAAATTTGATGCTAAATCAACTCTGTGGTATTCAAAGTGATAATGCCGAAAAGTTGCTGTAAATAAAGTCTTAAGTTTTTTAATGCATAATCATAGAATGTATTGAAAACTGTCAAACAAAAAATGAAGCCCAGCTATTTTTTAAATTCTTGTTTTTTCATTTATGTATCCTCAGAATTCTTTCAATATAGCTGACTTTTTTGGAGTATTTATTTTCAAAATGCTTTCTTGTAACTTTTCCAAAAACGGCAAAACGTGTTGAATTCTTCATTGAGCTTTTTTTTTTGTGTTAAAATCAGTTTGGAAGTTGCATGTTAGAGTAGTTGCAGCGGTTATTAAGGTATTTATATTCAACATTCTTTTCATTACAAATTAGTGAAGGTTCTTTTACTGCTTCGGATTTTTAGAATTGCTCTTTTCTTTTGTAGTCCTGGGATGTAAATGACTGATCTAGGAGTTAAAACAGGGACAGCTTTTCCCCTTTAATGTCATCCGATGTGCCTGGGCTTAGATCACTCCTGCCATCTACTGCCAGCCCCGAGTCTGAACAAGCTCTTGTGACAAACCCGGGAAAACAACATTTCTGTGCTGCTTTTGTTCGTTCTCCAGGGCTACGTTTATGTACGAGCAGTTCCCAGAACTCATGAACATGCTGTGGACTCGGATGCTGAAAGACAACAAAAAGAACTGGAGGAGGGTTTATAAGGTGTGTAAGGATCCAGGCTTGGTGCTCGTGCAGTGTCCTGGTGGAATTCTTGTTTAGATAATCCTACAGCACTTTCTCCACTTGCAACCTAGAATTTCTTCCCTAACTGTTTTGTAATTCTCTTGGTGAAGTCAAAGGTGTCTTTCAAATGCTGTATAAGAAAAAACCCACGGAATTTCTGGTTTTAGAAGCAGGTTAAGATGCTACTTAATGAACACAAGACAGCAATTCCATTTTGCTGCTATTCAGGTATTAGAGTAGCACTCACAGTTTGAATCTACCCAAAGGAATTGTTACAGAGCTCCATGAGAAGGAGATGTTAAGTTACTGTGCTATCAGGAAAACATTTTTGAAGGAATCCAGGAATACCTGAAATAAAATACAAACTTATCTTGATTTTCTGCCAATTCGTAATGCTTTAAAAATTGTAGTTTAACTTTGAGCGGGCCAAATTTCCTTGCAGATCTTACATGACACTTTTATGTCCTAATTGTGTTTTGGAAAAGAACAGAGTCATTTGCATTTTTCTTGTCTTTGGTACAGAAACTTTTTGCTTGAGATTGTTTCATGCCGCACTTAAAGTGGTGTTCAGTGTTCACTGAATTATGCAAATATAACCTCCTTTTCTAGAATTGATATATTAGAGTAGGTTATATTTTGTTTTTCTTGATGCTGGGATTGTAGCAAGACACAATTAATTCTAGAGCATGGTTTGTGCTTTTCACAGGTGCTTGATGTTTTGTAGTCATAGTAATTGTTTTCCCTGAAGTACAATAGAAATTAATATTTAATGCTATCACACATAGCTACTTAATGTTATAAAGACTCCTTGGAATTGCTTATCAGGTTTGGATTGGTTGAAATAAAATAATAGTTTTAGCTGATGAAGGCACTACTTCAGAGAAGGTGTTTTTTTTTCTAGATATAAATTCTCAACATAAAGAACTGAAATGAAAGTATTGCTTAAACTTCATTTGTTTTGTCACTTGTCTAAAATTGTCCTGAAATGCAGTTTAGTATATCCATTGAATCCTGCAGAAGGCTGCTTAAATTCCTGTAGGAGTTACCTTTCAGTGAAAGCCATTGGAAAATTGTGAACAAAAGAGGCAAAAGAAAATGCTTCATTTCACAGGTTAACTTTTTCTCTTAAATTGCTACTGCTTTATCTTAAAACAAGCAGTAGCTGATAAAGGTAACTAATTCTAATTTGGTGGTAACAAGCCAAAGGTTTAAAAATACAGTTTTGATAGTCTAAAGAGCAAAAGATTCATGTGAGGAGAACATGTTTTTTTCCATGGGACCCATATAATAAGCATTTATTTAAAAAGGGAAATTTATTATTTACTAATTTGGGGAGGGGGGTAGGTTTGGGGTGTTTTTTTTTTTTTAAAGGTAGAGTTTTTGTTCATGCAATCATAAGGTGCTTTGTATTTTTATAGTCTTTGCTGCTCCTAGCTTACCTCATAAGGAATGGATCAGAGCGTGTTGTTACAAGTGCCAGAGAACACATTTATGATTTGCGATCCCTGGAAAATTACCACTTTGTAGGTGAGCAATAGAAAAATCTTATAAGCAAATTAAAACAGTAGTTGGAGTTGTCAGTCACCTGAACCAGCTTAGAAGCTTCCCCAGTCTAATTAAAATGTGACTGTTGCCAGTTGTGTGAAGAGTGCAGAATCCAAGACGTGGGGCCCTAGAGTATTAATTAGTGAAGACAAGAACTTGCAGAAAAGACTGGCTAATAACAACAGAACCAACACAACATGAGTGTTGGGGTTTATATTAAAATATGCACTAGAGACTGGTCCCCTGTGGTGTCCGTAAAGGAATAGCTTTAATCATATGGGAAGAAAAGGTTAGAGCTCCAAAACACACACATCTGTTTGAAGCTGGGGTTTTTCCTCCCACCAAATAATATTTACAGTGCAAAGGCAGCAAGGCCAGTGTGTGTTTTGAATGTGAAAAAGGCTGGAAAGGAGCACATTTAGCTTATAGTACTTCCCAACTGAAAGCAATTTTTCAAAAAATCAGTTTTGCCATGAGACTGAGTTCTTGCAATGAAACTTGCAAAAACTGTGCTAAAAAGACTGAGGAAAAAGGGTGATGTTTTGAGGGGTTAAAATTGTTCAGGTGGGGAATACAAGTTCTGTCTCTTTGTTAATCTCTCCTATGTTTAAGTACACCATTCAGTGCAAACTCATTTGTCTAAATTTTGTGTTAATTGGTCCCTTTTAAACAAATGCAGTGGACCTCATGCAGTAGCCATGAAATCTTTGACCGCTGTGTTTGCGATTCAATTTTTTTATCAATTTGGTGTTCAGTATTGCTGCCTCTTACTTACTATTTTCCTTTTTTCCTCCCATCTTCCATCCATCATGTCTGTCCTGCATTACGTGCACAGATGAGAATGGCAAAGACCAGGGGATAAACATCCGCCAGAAGGTAAAAGAAATGGTTGAGTTTGCTCAAGATGACGATCGGCTTCGGGAAGAGAGGAAGAAAGCAAAGAAGAACAAAGACAAATACATTGGGGTGTCCTCGGACAGTGTCGGAGGGTTCAGATACAGTGAGTATTGGGCTGCCTTGGCCAATCCACTTCTGCTTTCCCAGATGATACTGTTTGGACCCTTGAAATACATCTGTGGATTTTCTGTGTTTCCTGGTTTCTATCAGATTTCACTTTAAATACAGGCACCAAGTACCCTCCTCCTTGCTCCCAGTCCCTGCCATAGTGTGTAGCAGGGATCTGAGCTTGCACTGAGGCTTCCATCTGATGTATCCCAGCATGCCATCCATAATCCAGCTGCCAGTCTGTGTTTTCTCTGGCCTGAGTAAATCCTTGGCTGCTTTTAGTAAGGGATGAGTACCAAAGTCCCAGTGGCACAGGGCTCTGGTTTGCTAGAATTGGTGATTTCTTTGGGTGAAGGGTTTGCTGTAAGAGCTCAGTAGTAGCTGTGCAGGGCTTAAACTTCACCTGTTTGTGTCTGATGCTTTCTGACTTTTTTACTGTTCTTCTCTGAAAGCCTTCAACTTAGATTTGATCCCTCCTGTTTTTGAGAGGTTGCTTCTCCATTCTCCCTTTTCCTCATATGCAGAGTAGTTGAAAATTTCCAAGGCAGGAGGATATTTCTTGTTTTATTGCACTGCTTTAGGCTTTTGCTACAGGCTTGGCATTCTGGTGATTCTCTTTTTAAGAAATACTTATGAGTCACTGTGTTTGTACTTTGAGTGCGTGTCCCTCTGTTCTTTCACTGAGCTAATCTTTGACTTCTCTGTGCAGAGTCGTGATCTATCCTTGTAGGCTGGGTAGAAGCCTTTCTCCATGTGTGTGCTCTTTAGGTATCATTCAGGTTTTTTTAATTTAGAGCACTAGTTTCTTTGTCTTGTATTTAATTTTTGTGCTAAAGGGTTTTGAATGATTCCTTCATTTGTTGAGTAAAGTTAAAAAAAAGTCTTTCTAGCAGCACGAAACAAACTCTGTCCCAGGTGAGATTTCTAATCAAAAAGATTCTAGTTATTTAAATACAAAATGCTTGTATTCAGATTTTTCCTTAGTTTATTTTGTCCTGAAAATACTGAGCTCTTAGTTGGTGTCTATTTTAATTTAAAAATTTCTATTGCACAGGAAAACCCCTCTAGAGGAATCTGCTTTAAAATGCTTGAGAGTCTGACATAAACTGAAATAATGCCATTTTATTCTCTTGGAGAATTTAACAGCAGTACATTTCTGATCTTTATCTTTTCCAATGATAAAGATCTCACTGAGTATCTCATGGATTTGTAGCAGGTTCTCAACTGGAAAAGTTATATGGATCTAAACAAATATCTTTGGAGACTTGGACCTATGTCTTTACTAAGAAAATACACCCTATATGATAGGATGTTATCAGACAGATATAATTCAAATTTTGCACCTTGTAGTGCTGGAATCCATAATTTCCTTTTTATTAAAATGGCTTAATTGAATACACCTGGAACATCACATGAGTTGCAGTATCATTTGTATGTAACTTGAAGTAGTGATTATTTCACTCTCCTTCCTTTCTGCTACTCAATTTTACTCAGCCAAAGTAAAAAAAAATGCACTAGTGTTTCACATTTTTAAAAATTGTACAAAAATGGCTTGTTTCATGTGTGTGATAGCCCAGAATATAAAATGATTGCCTGAAAATGTTGTCTAGAAACTGAGCTGGCTTGGTTTGCTTTATATGCCTACATTTTGTACAGAAGATCTGATACAAGATCACAATACAAGTTAAAGTGTGCAGTGCTTCTGATACTCAAGTCTTTGTTAAAATGTTGGTTTTTTTCCTATGAATTAAACTCAAGCTGGCTGTGTGTGTATAAATAAATAAGACTTTAGTGTTTTAGACTTCCTTGATGGGATTGTACAACGAATGTGCTTATTTCAAGTAAAACTGGCAGCTGTTTGTAATCTAAGATACCAGTATGGGGGTCTGGAATACTAAATTAGAAGAAAAAGTTTTTGATTCTTGACAATAGTGTCCAATAAATATGTTCAGGGTATTCAGTGACCCTGAAAAGGTGAGTTGCTTTGCTGCCTTTTCTTTTTTCATCTCTTTTTAAAACTTCTTTTAATCGCTAATGTGAAAAATAAAAAGTTACTATGTACGTTCTTTCAGTATTTTGGTACCATGTTTTTGTGTATTAATGTCAGTGCATAAACCCCCAGTGATTTACCTGTGATGACACAGCTTGGCCAGGAATGGAATATCCTGCACTAAGTGACTGTTCCAGAAGTGCCATGTCCTCTCCCTGATCAGCTGCTTCTGCAGCCAGGGCTGCTTGTGCCTCTGGTGCTTCTCCAGCAGAGCCCAACAGCATCCTGATGTGCTGTGCATTGAGGTTCTGTCACTGTCACAAACAAAAGTCTTTGAATCTTCATTCCTGCCACTTAATGATGGGCGTTCCATGCTGTGCTTGCTGTGATAGAGTTGATTCAGCACTGAGGGAACTTTAAGTTTGCTTTGTGAACTTGTACAGCCTGTGTGTGTAGGGCAGGGGGGCTTGAGAGGGATTCCAGACAGACCACAGGCATTTCTTTATGGGATCTAATAGTTCTTATCTTTGTCTTACCAGGTGAAAGATACGATCCTGAGCCCAAGTCCAAATGGGACGAAGAATGGGATAAGAAGTCAGCTTTTCCTTTCAGTGATAAGTTAGGGGAGCTCAGTGACAAGATCGGCAGCACGATCGATGACACCATCAGCAAGTTCCGAAGGAAAGATAGAGAAGACTCTCCAGAAAGGTGCAGGTACTGGAGTTATTTTAGCCTGAATTTATCTGTGAGGTTGCTCTCCAAAAGCAGTTTGACATTGCTGGATGTGAGTTCCAGTCCTCTGCCATTCTTTTTGTCTGTACGTTTGGGTTCAGTACCTGCTTCCTGGGCTTCTGCAGCTCCTCCTGGCCTTGGGGAACAGTGTGGCTCTGGCAGTGCTTAACTGCTCCTGGCTGCCTTCCATTACTGCCCCAGCTGCTGGCAAAGCAGGGAGTTTGGCTGGAATTTCCTAAGCTTTTCCTTGCCTCAGCAATTCAGTGCTCATGTGCCAGCGTACTGAACGCTGCCACTTAATGCTGCACATCCTCTGAATGCTGGAATGCCAAGGAAGAAAATTGGAATTGCTTAGACCTGCTTTGACACAGTGCTGCTTCCCTGAGCTGCTCTCAGGAAGAGCAGCCTGCAGGTGATTTCTTAAATAAAAAAAAAAGTCAATTTCAGTTCAGGCTTTTCAAGAAAATTCTTGTATTTTACATCTGGTCATTTTACATTTTTTCAGTAAGGGAGGAAATCTACCCTGCTTTGGCTACAGAAGGAACTTTACATCTGTCACACTTCAACAGGTGCACTGAACTTAATTATCTGGAGATCAAGTTCGTACTTAACAGAATCTGAAATTGCTGCAGAAAAAGTGCTCAAGTGTATTGAAACTATTACCTTTTGGGAAACAACTGAAAATTCAAATTTGCACTGAGATTTAATTAATATTTTTTACAAGAATATCTTTAGATAGTCACACATGTATATGAATGTAAAAATACACATGCACACATCTGTATGTTGCAAAACTACAGCAATTTTGCACAGAAACAAAAAATAATAACAATGGTAGCATTTCTGGGGGAAAGCCCATGTGGTCTTCTTGCTGGGCATTAATAAATCATAAAACTGGTATTCTTTGCACACATCAGGGTTCCCTCTTAGAACTTAATATCAATGGACTACAAAGAGAGGGGATCAGAAGAAAAGTAAACAATTTCACATGTAACAATGGTACATGTCTGTGTGCTTTTCTGTACTTACCTTTCAAAAGCAGCTTGTCCCATGATGTCTGCAGAGCTCACCAGCCATGTTTCACATAGGGGATGTACAGTAAACTTTTTTTTTTAATCTTACTTCCTTTGTTTTATTTCTGAATGGCTCCTGTCTCTTACTTGTGCTGGATAAAGTCTTGTATTTTTCAGTGCTGTAGACAGTCCTTTCTGAAGTCTAATCTTTAGCAAAAGCAGTTTATTTTAATGACTTTTCCACTGTACATCTATAACCCAAGTTACACTGCTCTTTTTCTCTGGCTAATATTACATTTTTCATTTTTGTTTTGCTCTTGTAACCCTTGTCTCTTCTGTTTGATTTTACTACTATTTTTTTTGGTCTGTGCCAGGTGGGGTGTTTGTCTCAAAATTTATAAGAGTGATAAACTTGGGACTCAGAATAAAAGGAGGAATTTTTGGGATATACATGAGCAAAGCCAGTTTGGTGCTTGCAGGTTTTTCTGCTGTAAGAAGGAATCCAGGTTGCAGCATTTCAACTTCTCTAATATTGCTTCAAATCCCAGCCTGGAATTTCCTTCTCTCTTCTCTTGGCATGGGGATCAGATATCATGGAAGGGATTTTATCAAAGGGCTTGAATGAAGGAGTTTCTTCCTACAGAAGGCATCAGAGGATCTAAGAAGATTGAACTGAAGGTCATAGAATGTCTGTATTTATCCTTAAAAATACTGTAAATACATGCCTTAGTGCATGCTCTATTAGCAAAATACTATATTTAAATATTAAAACTGAAGGTGGCATGAAATTTTAATTATCATATAACTTAGGCTCTAAATAACAATCTTTTGTAAATGCTTCATGAAATCTCTGCATTTGTGTTTTCACACTTCAGCAATTTTTTTGTAGAAAAGAGTGCCAAAACTGTACTGGCTGATTTGTAGCCTGCTGCCATAGAATAACAATTAAGTAGCCATTTCACTTGGAAAAGTGACTAAATGGTGACACTCACTCAGCTGGCAAACGTGCTGTTATGTTCTATTGTTTTTATCTTAATAACTTCATAAACCATTGTTGCTTGAGTACTGTAAAGCCAATAAAAGCCTTGAAGCACAAAGAATAAATGTGTCTTACACATCTCACCTGTGGCCAGTGAAATTTGGAAGCTGTGGTCTTCACACACCAGAAGAACTTGGCCAGACTTGTGGATTTCTGCCTTTACTTGCAAAGCCAGTAGTTTGCAGAGATGGAAAAAAATACTTGAAGGAAATAAGAACTTTACCAGAGAGCTAAATGATACAAAATGTTGAGTGTACAGCAGATTTTGGTGCCACTGCTTTACACAGTGAGCTCTGGAGAAGCCAAGTCTGCTGCTTTTCTTTTAGTTTGGGTTTTTTTTTTTTCAATTTAGATGAAAAATTCCAGCAGTGTTGTGGGGAAAATGGATTCTTTTTTCCAGTAATATGTCCCTGTGCAAGTAGGAAGACCACAAGCAATACCCCATGGAGTGGGAAAGCCTCTGGTTTTCTTTCCTAGTGCTTGTTAGTTCTTAGGTGAATAAACCATTTGCTGCCCTGAGCCCAGCACTGCACTCTGGAATTCTGGTTTCTGAATTGCCTGCAGATACACAGAGCTGGTTCTGAAACACTGCAGTTTTTTCCTAAGAATTCTTAAAGCTCTGTTAATCTCTGTTTTCTCCAGTACTCAGAAAGGCTGATGCAGGTAACAGAGCAGAAAGGAAGCAAAGCTTCCAGTGCTCCTATAAAAGGAGGCACCAGCCATGTTTAAAGCCACCTTGTACCTAAAGAATGGCTTTTATAGTGGGGTGTAATTCAGATATACTTAAAGTCTCAGTAAACTGATTTTGTTTTCTTAAAGGCTGTTAAAAAAGCCCTTACTACACAAAACTTAAAGCAAAGAAAAAGAACAAGTGTCCATACTTAGATTTCTCAAAGTTGCAATCATATACTTTCTTTGCAGAAGTTTTTTAATTATTTGGTACACTGCTAGCTATAATTTTATTTTTAAGTTCTCTCTGCAATTCTCAGATGAAGCACTGCAATTTTACTGAGCACAGTAAACACACTTAGAGTGAACATTAATCTGTAATTTTTTTTCCTTGTTAATGTGACCATTAAAGAAAAATAAAAAGTGGATCTCCTGAGAGAGTTTGGAAGCAGTACAGGTTGTCATAGAAAATTGAGTCTTGTAATATTTATTCTCCTTTCTGGCATATATGTTAAATTTCTTTCCTCAGAGCCTCTAGTCATTTATTTTGCTGTATATCACCAAAGAGTGACTTTTTCCATTCTTGCATTAGTGAGATTGATCTGTAGCAGTTCTGTATCAATCAGACTTTGCTTGTCACTTGTTTCCTCAGCCTGCAGAACATTCCTGGACTCTGTAGTGTAAACAAGAAATGCATTGCAGGTATTAAATACAATACATGGGGAGACTGAGCCTTAGTTGTGTTGTCCTGGTCTTGGATGCTTCCAGCAGCATCCCCCACCCTCCTCCAGGGCTCTTTTTTGTGCTGGATGCCCCATGTGCACCACAGTAATGTGCAGATCCCCCTGCTCTGGGGGCCCTGTTAAAATCCTGATGTCACAAATGGAAGTGTGGCTGTGGTCCCCTCTGGGGGCTTGTGCACACAGGTGGGGCAGCAGGGCTGTGCTCACACAGCAGGGTTGAAGTGCTTTGGAAAAATAAAGTGAAATGGTGCCATTTGAGCTCCCTTATCTGTGAAAGGCTGGCTCAAGCCAATGCCAGGAGCTGCTGGTTGGCCAGCAGCTGTGAAATTTATCTTTTTAGCAGTAAAAGAATTGCAAAAGGGAGTGAGCATTTGTGTTGAGTGATGTTAGTGAACTGAGCCGTCCCCAGTGGTGAGCAGGTAACATGCACAGAGGAAATGGCACATGCAGCGTGTTCCCAAAAAGCCACCATTGTTAGCAGAGAACAAAGGCTCCCCCCCAGAGTATATTGCAGTTACTGTCACATTCCCTCTGACAAAGGGACAGCCTTTCTTAAATTTTTCAGTTTTAGTATTCTAATGCATTTTTAAAATATAAAACCCTTCCACTTTCAACTCTGTTGCTAGGGGAATTACAATTTCAAAATACGTTCCGATGTGTTTAAGCTTTCTCTACAGCAATTCTCACTGTTATGTGCAAATCCTGATGGTAGCAGGCAACAGACTGGTGGTGGGGCCAATTACTTTCTTTATGAAAGACTTAAAATACAGAAGTGGAAAATGTAACAAATAAAACAAATAGTATGAAGAAACATCTAAAAAGTTTTTGCCTAAAAGGGTGACGTTTTTATTCTTTTACATTTTGAGAACGACTGTGTGTGCTCTGATAATGGTAACATTGCATTGCATAATTCTGTAAGCATTCTTTTCCCACAAACACCTTAAAGAAAATGAAAGCCTGTTTCCCTGGAAAAGGAAATGAGCTGAAACACAAATGGAGTTGTTCAAACCCAAAAGACAGTACAGAACGTGGTTCACTGCTTTCTGTCTCTTGGTGTAAGTACTGAGCACACCTGCCAACTTCACTTTGTGTTGCTGAAGTGTTACATAATGTGTGGGGGAGTTCCTGTCAGAAGGTAATTCAATGTACTGGATTTAAACACTGATTTCCTATTATCCTCTGTCGTGGACTTGCAGTTCATGTTTAACAAAATAACCTGCTTTTCTCCACTGCTTCTGTACAACAGGTGCAATGCTGTGTGATGTGATGTGTTATGTAAGGGTGAAACAGTTCCTCTCTCAAATGTAGGAAAAAGCAGCATTTTTATCATGAATTGTTGCTACAAGAAACAGCAGTAACCAAAACTCTTGTGGCTTAAGCCACATGTCCACTCAAGGAACTGAGAAGTCCATCACGAATGCTGTGCTATCACTTTTGTTTTTCTAGTGACAGTGATGAAGAAAAATCAAGAAGAGGCAAATCTCCCAAAGCTGAATTTAAAGATGAAGAGGAGACTGTGACAACAAAACACATTCATATTGCACAAGCTACAGAAATTACCACCATCAGACAGAAACGCTCAGCAAATCCTTCAAAAACCATTGACTTGGGAGCAGCAGCTCATTACACAGGAGATAAAGCAAGTCCAGAACAGAACTCTGCTGCTCATCCCGCACAGCCTACGACAAAGGTGAGACAGCAGGATAACACAACATCATTTTGGAAGCTGTTTTCTTCTAATCTCTAAGACAATTTCTAATTCAGGGTAGAATTTTTGTTATGCAGCCTTCAAGAGAGCTATTTTATCAAAAATGTTGAGTTGCACTTACAAAAGTCTCTGGAACAGAATAATTGTGTGGTTGCTTTAAGGTGTAGAATTTTTAAAATGTAGTCATTAGCATGTTTTGCTCTCTTCAGGGCAGCAAAGAGATTTTTGGCCTGAAGTGTTAAAGATTCTATGAAGCTGCACACTTACTGAAAACTTACTGAATTCTTCAGTTATAAAAAACTATGAGCCTTTAGCTTTTCAGTATTTGATTTCACGTTTAGCCACATGATCGTGGGCTTTAAAGACAAATCTGTTATCTCTTCAAAACAAAAGCAAACAAAATCCTCCAAAACTCCAGAAAACTTCTTAATCTCATTTGATTAATGACATCATGAGTTGAGATCTGGTGTCNTAAATGTAGTCATTAGCATGTTTTGCTCTCTTCAGGGCAGCAAAGAGATTTTTGGCCTGAAGTATTAAAGATTCTATGAGGCTGCACACTTACTGAAAACTTCTCGAATTCTTCATTTATAAAAAACTATGAG
Organism: Melanocharis versteri; assembly: GCA_013397845.1. Lineage (NCBI taxonomy): Eukaryota > Metazoa > Chordata > Aves > Passeriformes > Melanocharitidae > Melanocharis > Melanocharis versteri. The sequence goes on along the minus strand of VZTG01004992.1, from coordinate 2,690,110 downwards.
CCTTTAGCTTTTCAGTATTTGATTTCACGTTTAGCCACATGATCGTGGGCTTTAAAGACAAATCTGTTATCTCTTCAAAACAAAAGCAAACAAAATCCTCCAAAACCCCAGAAAACATCTTAATGTCATTTGGTTAATGACATCATGAGATCTGGTGTAATTTCTTTTCCAGGCTGCTGTCCCCTCTGGCAGCAAGTCCTCTAACGACCTGGTGGACCTGTTGTTTGATGGAGCCAGCCAGCCAGCTTCCACAGGTAGGTTTGGGGTCTGTTCCAGTTCTGAGGAGAAGCTTGTTTGTTGCCAGAATAAAGATAAAGTAGATAAATTGAGAAATGACTACTTGAAGAAATTTAGAACTGCCTAGAAAGAACCTTTTGTAGCAAGGTACTGTGTGTGCTATTGCATGGGACTAATAAATGTTAGCAGCACAAAGATTAACTGCCAGATCAGTCTGTCAGAAACCGTGTATGTAATGCAGTTATTTATAATTAACTCTAAAAGTAAGTGCAAGCCATTCATATTCAAGCATTTCTCATAGTGCAATTCAAAGGCTGGGCAGGTGGAGATGGATAATTTCATGGAAGCTTTTATCTGAGGTATATGGCAAACTTGTTTCTTTGTCTTGTTTTCTCTTCACGCTTGGTTGATCCAAACCCTAGAACCAAAAAGAAATCACTACCTAGAAGTGAAATTACTCGTTTTAAAACGCATCTCTCTAAACGTGTAGCAAATGTGTTAATCTTCATATGGATTTACCCTCATGCTCCCAAAATGCAGTTTAATTTTGGTTGTTAAATTTCAGTGCTGTGGGATTGGTAGAGGAGTTCAGAGGATTGGTGCTTTGCTTTTCAAAACCTAAGACTTGAAATTTAGCCTTGTTAGTGTGCTTACAGGTTCCTGGTATCAATGGGTTTGTGGTGGCATGGAATAGCAAAAGAACTTCTGGGCACTTGTGGTCTGATGGCACAGTTGGGAGAGAGTGAACTGTAACATAAGACTGCTTGGAGTAGCAAGTAAAATGCAAGCATTTCCTAGAGAGAAACCTTTCAGAGACCTTCCCAGTGCAGATGAGGGGTGTCCCCTGATGGACAGGATCCTGCTGGCACTGCAGAGGGGGTGTGCATCTCACTGCGGGGCCCTTGCTTTAAGGACAGGGTGAAATGACAGAGGCTGCAGCAAGAAATGGCATTTCAGAGTGGCTGGAGGCCACGAGTGTGGCCCTGTGGCTGCAGCCAGGGCTGTTCCTGCTCACCCCCAACTGAAGCTACACCACTCCTGGGGGTGTTGTAGGGTCACACCAGGGATTTGATTGTCCTGTGTGACCAAAGCCAGTAGCGTGACCCCTCTGTGTGACCATTCACTTCATCACTACCCTACCTCTGCAAGTGTTTAATACAGTGTAAAATATATCAAAACTCTACTGCAGGGGCAGGAAACTGTCGTGGTAATTTAGTATCAGACATCTGTCTTAGTCTTTTCTTTCTTGTTTTGAGTAGATCTTTAAAACTTGGCTCACTGTTATTTTTGGGGAAGTAGACAGTGTTTCAGGTGTGTTCTGAGATGTGTTAGTTCCTAGTGATTAAGAAATACAAGTCATTTCATGTGTCTGTTTTTTTGCACAAATGAGTAAATTTAAGGAACAACTTGATTTTGTTCAACTTCCTATTTTTTTAATTTCATGTACAAAGGTGTTCATTGTACACTGGAGTTACCACACTTCCATGAAAGTTTAAAATCCTGGATCAGAACCACTATCCCAAGTCAACACTGAATTTTTTTCTAATTCTGATGGCTGAAGGGATTGGAACCTTTTTTGTTTTATTTATACAAAATGTGTATGTTTTTATTTTTATATAAATAAGATCTCAATGAGAATAGATGTTTCCACTTCAAAGTGAACCTTGCCCACATTTCAAACAGAACTATGGCAGCTTCTGTATTACAGTGTATTTAAATCTTTCAGCAGTTTGGCTCTTTGCTGTAGTAAGCCTTTTTTCTTTTCTTTTTTTAATCTTTTTTTCTCCTTTTTCCAAAGCAGCATTTAGAAATGGTGCTGAGGAGAGGCACATTACCAGCTGGTCCTGCTAAATAACCTCTGCTGACCCGAGCAGGCAGATGGAAAGGGCTCATTTGTAGTGACAGATCTCGCATGGGAATCTTTGAGGCTCGCTCATGTTGGGAAGATTAGCACTGTCCTTCACGTGCAGGTCACTTGTTATGACCACTGCTCCTCGCAGCACAGGCTGTGGGAACATTCCCAGTGTCAGGCAAGGCAGAGGGAAAGGGTCAGCTGCAGCCTTTGATGTGTCCTGTGAAGGAACTGGCAGGGAAGTGATGTGAATTCGGGGAACTCAGGGTTTGCTTATCTGTGTGTTTTCAGGTGCAGAGATGTGAAAGGGTTGATTGGGCTCAGTGTTACTCTTTACTGGAGCAACACAGTTTGTATGTGAGGGGATGCTTGGTTGCCATAAAAGAGAAGATGTGAAATCCCTGGTTAGACCCGCTGGGAGGATTTTTTGGTGTTGCTGATCTGAGGTTCCTTAACCTTTCTTTAGAGAGTTACTGCATCCAGCTTAATCTCTGTCTCCTCTCTCTGAAACTCAGTTTCACTTGAAAACAAGCGAGAGAGGGGGAGGAAAAGTTAAACTTGACTGAAAATGTTAAGGGGTTATTTTGGGTTTGAACCTAGTTCTGTTTTTAAAATTAAATTAATCCCTAGGCACTGTCAGGCAGCCCAAGGATAATGGGTGTAGCAGGGAGCATTGATTTTTATTTTTTCCTTTGAGCATGTGGTCAGGAGTGTGTCATCTGTGTTGCTCATTCAGCATAGAAACTCTCAAACCATTAACCTGTTCTGAACTCTGTGAGCACATATGTGAGCAAAAAATTACTTGAAAATGTTCATTGCAGGAGGCAGGGTAAACAGGATCGGATCAGTTTTTTAGTTTGATATTTCACTGCCTCTTTTTCATTCTCAAGTTTCAGTCAGAATAAAACTTCTGTATAAACACAAGTGAGATGCTTAGAAGTTAGATCACTTCAGAATTTGTGTTGAAGAAATTTCTTAATTTGGTGTGAAGTCCTCTCCCTCTTGAAAAGGTGTTCAAAGAGTTTCAGTAGTGCTGTGTCTGAAAATTCAGAGAGCATCCTTGCATTCTCTGCTCGTGTTTTATATCCAGCACTACACGCTCAGCAAGAAGACATTTCCCCTTGGAAGAACAGTCGCCTTCCTGGCAATGTCTACAGTAAAATAACATTAAAAAGAAATACAAGTACACATGTATTAGGAAGTGAATGGTTCCTTTTATTACTGCTGGCCATTTATTAAAAAGGAGATGGTTCTGGTTTAATTAACCCAGTTGAGAGGAGCAGATGGGGCAGAATGTCTTGCAGCGATAAGACAATTCCGAAATGGCACCAGATGTTGGAAGCTGTCCCTGGTGGTGTTTGAGTGCAGCACAGATGTTCCAGTCCCACCTGGCTGCCTCCTAAGCACTGCAGGCTAAGCAGCTGTGATGTAACCTATATAATGTACGCAGAACACTAAAAGCAAAATAATTGAAGTGCTGTGGCTTCTTCTGAGGGTGGGACTGCTTGGAGGTGAAATCTTTGAGGACAAACAAATAAGGTCAACTTCTTGGCTTCCTCTGGTCAGTGGAATCCCTGCATAAAAGCAGTACGAACCATAACTAGGTGATTTTTGTAACTTTTCTGAGTTTATTTTAAAAATCAGCTTTACAATGTGGTTCTTAAATCTTCTGCTTTTATACCTTGGCCGTATCTTTTTAGTGAAAAATTGTTACTATGCTGTGTTCAGAAGTTAATAATTTATATGCTATATACAAATGCCTAGTTGGAAAACTTAATGTTCTTGCTGTAGAAAGGAAGCAAACTTATAAAAAAATGAACACAAATGCAAGCTCTGTCCTTGAAATCCCAATTCAAGATCATTGCAGAATCATTCATGCTTTAAGTAACACAAAAACTAAATATAAGGTGACATGTAATTTTTCATAGGAAGCATAATAAATTAACTTTTACACAATAAGAATGTTTGGCCTTTTTATATTATGCTTCCAAATTTTTAATTTTACAAAATGCCAAACTGGTAGCATCACTCTCTAGTTAAAGACTTGTTAATCTTTTTAATATCTCTGAATTTGTTTTTAGAGGTGACAAAAACTTGCACGTTTTAGTTCTTCCCTAGGAAAACAAAACTGCAAGATCTGCGAGGCAGTTGGAAATAATCCAGTTTATTGTTGCTCAGGCTTGTATAAACATAGTGTGGGGATGAACAGGAAAGCAGAGCTGACTTAGGGAGCAGAATCAATAAATCCATCGTGTCAAGTACAGAACAGCTTTTCTTCATGAATCCCACATTTGTGTTGTTGCAATGGATCTTTGCACAGTCGGGTAACAGCTTTTGGCTTCCCTCTGTTCCTAGGTGGATCAAGTGACCCATTTGGAGGATTTGCTGATTTTAGTTCACCTGCTGCTTCAGCGAGTTTCCCATCGTCGCAAGGTAGGATTGACTGAGGGATTGCAGTGCTGTTGAAGGGTGGAGGAGGGCAGGAGATGCCGTGTGGCATTATTGAAAGTCCCTTCCCTTTCCAGGGTAAACTGTGTGTGTGTAACTGGACCACAAGTGCTCTGGGAGGAAGGAAGATGCAGCCTGGCTCAGTGCATGTGCAGACATTTTACCTGCAGACAGACAAGCTTGTCAGGAGACATGGCCACCATCTGAAAAGGTTTCCCTTAAAATGGGACTGGAAAACAATAAAATCTGCTTGGAAACCACCTAAAGTGATCCATTTTCCTTTGGTGGAATGTTTGTGGGATCCTACAGGGCTGCAGACCACCCTGGAGTAGGGAGAGCTGGCTGGCTCTGCTTTGTGAAGTTAATTTGAGCAGGAGTGTTGTTTGTGACTGGGGGTTCTCAGCCAGCGTGCAGGATCAAGTACAAAACGAGAAAAGAACAGCAAGGAGGCTGAGCAGCAAATCTCCCTGGGAGCCAGTTTTTAGTCAGCATGTTTACATCTCTTCCTTCATTTTGCTGTGCTGGAAAGGCTCTGCTGGGCCTGAGTTAGTTAATACACCTTCAGTTTACTTGGTAGGAAAGAACTGCTCTGGTTTTTTACAGGCTTTCACAGTCAAACCCAAGTTGTTCTGCAAACGCAAAGCTGCCTGCTATGCAAATAACTCCTGTGTTAATACAGCCTAAATTGATACAATCCTTTATCTGCATTAACATGATTAATCTATTCCAATCACCATTATGCAAGGGACAAGGAGTCCTGTGAAATGATTAATCATTCCTGAACAGTGTAAGCCCCTCTAGAAATCTTTTCCTTCTTGATTAATCATCTTTGAAGTCCTACTGAAGGGGCAAAACCTTCTCCCTTTTACCCCCACTTACATTATTGGTGCTCAGTGCACAGGTCTGAACACAGAAGGAGCACACTCAGCATTTACTTATCTATCAAGAATATTTAAAGTAGGTTTTAATTTTTAATATGTAATACTAATTGAAACATTCTAATATGGTGCCTCTTTGTGAGAAGATCAAAGCAAATGTTCTAGTAAGGCCCTGAGCTAATGAATGCACTGAAGTTGTTGGCAATACTTGGATTTTGTGAACAAATTTACTGTTCTTTAAATTGTAATTTGTTGGTAAAGAGAGATGACTAAAGGTTGAAGGTGTATGTTGATAAATATTTACACAAAGTGTAAAAGACTGCTGCAGTTACCCGTGAGTGGGTGGAATACATCATGGAAGCAGCCACTGGATAGGCAGGAAATAGAGCCTGGCACTGGATTCATCTGCCCCAGCTCTACATGCTTGAGTCTTTGTTCACTCAGCTAAAGAAATCCGAGAGATGATTTAAATGTTCCCCAGCACTCAGAGTTCATTTCCTATGGCAGTGCTGTTGTTTGTGATGTAGCTGAAGTACCAAAAGTGAATCAGTGAGAGAATCAAAAAGCTGAGCTGGCCGGTGGCCCAAGCTGGGAGTGTGATTCACTGTGTAGCCTGTGAGCTGTTTAAATGGTGCTGCTTTATATTCAGCATCTTCTGCAAATGTTGTTTTTAAGCTTTTCTTCCCCCATCACTGCTGAGAAGCAACGCTTTCCCTGTTAATAGGGAAACACGTGTTTTGAGGGAGGGAACATCTCCTCCTGTTTGACTCCAAGGTTTGACACGCTCTCAGTTCACTGGTTTGTGTCACAACATCTGTGATGCTGAAGAGGTGCCCTTGCAGGTGTCTGCAAACAGCTCGTGCTGTTGGCTCTAAGCTCTGAATTCTGTGTTCTGATTTAGACACTTGTCTCCAAAAACCTCATCTACTGAAATGGAACAGTGTTTAAGTGATGAACTACAAGAGTTCAGCAAAGCTGCTGCTGAGAGAAATAATTGATCCAAGATCGAATTTCTGCCTCAAATCAAGGCATTTAGCTCAGGAATCAAATTTAGAAAACCTGATATGTTTTACATGGACACTTCATGAGATGGGAAGTGCTTATTCCTTATCACCTCAAATAAACTTTCCCAGGCAACCTGCTCTCAAAGTTCTGGGTTTTATTCCCCTCAGCGTGGTTTTATACAAAAAGCTACAGTTGTATACAACCAAATTTGGATGTAGTTGTCTTTATCATGATGGAAATTGTTTATCCAGTGGCGTGTTCCTGACAACTGCTCTCTCAGCAAATACCAGAAGGCCAAGATAAAAAGTTGATAAGTATTATCCAAGTTCTCAATGTTGTTCTGACTGTGGTCTCCAGTCTACCCCAAGTTATCTTCCAGTTGTACTTCAACTGAAGCAAACCTGTCCCTGCTTGCCTGGCATCCACAGGTGACATCTCACCAAACATCTTCTACTTTCTGTGTACGAGTGTTTCATATTTCCTTTCGTACCTTGTTCAAATTGTTGGAATATTCATGAGAGGGAATGATGTCCAGATGGAGGTTCTACCTGCAGATGTTAATCTGGACGGACACAGATCAGCTCTCATTTGTTTCAGTTCATGGAATATGGCATTTGCTCAGTGCCTTTCTCTAAGTCTCTTTCTTCTCTGTCTTCCTTCTTCCCACACTGTTGCCTTTCCTTCAGGTACAGCAACAAGTGGAAATGGAGACTTTGGTGACTGGAGTGCCTTCAACCAAGCTTCTCCTTGTGCCAGTGCTTCGTCTGGGGAGCTCTTCAGCAGCACGGCACAGCAGCCAGCTCTAGAGCTCTTCAGTGGCTCACAGCCAGCTCCGGGCCAGCCTCCAGCTGCTTCCAATTCTATGGATCTTTTTGATTTGATGGGACCCTCTCAGACAACCATGACCTCCTCACAAAGCATGAATTTCTCCATGATGAGTTCCAATTCCGTGGGCGTCAGTTTACCCATGTCCAGGTCACAGGTACGCTGCTATTGCTACAGTTTGCTAATGACCTTCTTCTCCTTAATCACAGCATTGAAAATGAATCCATTCCTCTCCTGGAATGCATTAGAGCTGGTCACTCAGATGTGATCAGCATTTCATCAAAAATGTTTCAACTGCCTCCTAAACAGAAGAATCTCTTCCTAAAGATGGGCTTCATTGCTCTAGGAAGTGCAACTGTTTTTTGGGAGCAGTTGAGGTTGGTAGTGTAAAGCCATTCTCCACAGAACGTTACAGGTTTCCAGCTTCAAGTAGATGGAGGTGAGGACTGGTCTGTTCTCCAAAAGACAGAAGTGCCTGCTGCAGTGGAGAGTGGTTTGGGAGCTGTAATGGATCAGCTTGGTGTTAGGAGGAAAGAATTGGCACGTTTCAGTTCAAAGCTTGGCTGCTGCTGCTCACTGTCACTCCACACTGATACGGGACTTGATCTCTGCTTACAAATACTCTTTTAATCTAACTGTGGAGCAGCACCTGGCAGCCCTGCTTTGGAAGAGCTTGAGTTCATGGCTGCATAAGTTTTTATTGTCTTCTGTGGAAAACTAAACACACGTCCTGTTTCCTACCAGTAAATTGTTTCAAGTGAATCCCAACAAACTTTTCTTTTTTAGCCTCTGCAAGGCGTGAACCCGATGATGCCGAAGCCTAACTCACTTTATAATGCAAGGACAGAGATGGTCCAGAAAAATGCAAGCAAAACTCTACCCTCAACTTGGTCAGATCCCAGTGTAAATATCAGTTTGGACAATTTAGTACCTGGGATGCAGCCTTCCAAACCCCAACAGCCATCACTTAATACCATGATGCAGCAACAGAGTAAGTGATCATTGCCCTGTTTTGTGCACACTGAGCCCTTTGTTCCATAGGCTGTCCCTGTGATCGGAGTATTGTGTCCATTACTGTTTTCCTGCCTTTAGTCACACTTGTATCATAAACCACTGTGACACTGTGACCCAAGTGATGTTCTTTAAATGGAGATTGGTGTGGCAGGAGGCTGTGTCTGTGCAGGTTCTGCTGTAGAGCTTGCACCATTGCTGTATCTTGACTTTGGGCTTCCTAACCTTCAGAACTTCTTTAGAATATTTATTGTTATAAAATTATATTCAAAACTTCTATAGAAGTTTTCTGAGTCTTCATGCAGAAAACAGTAGAATCACCTTCATTAAGGGTGGAAATTACCTCAGGGATCAATGAGTCCAACCTGTGACCCATCCCCACTTTGTTAACCCAGCCCAGAGCCCTGAGTGCCCCGTGCAGTCCTTCCTGGACACCTCCAGGGATGGGGACTCCACCCCCTCCTGGGGCAGCCCCTTCCAGAGCCTGGCCACCCTTCCAGTGAAGAAATCCCTCCTGGTGTCCAAACCAGGAAACAGCTGCAGGCCTGGCCATCGGATCCGTGTTCACAGCAGTGACCACACAAGTTCCTTAGAATAGCTGAGCTCCTTCAGCATCACCAGATGGCACTCAGTGGTGTTTGTGCTCTTTCTCTTTGCTGCAGATATGCAACAGCCGATGAATGTGATGACGCAGAACTTTGCAGCCGTGAACCTCAGCCCTCAGCCCAACGTGCTGCCCGTGCGGCCGCAGCCCGGCGCGCTGCTGGGGGGGCCCATGGGGCTGGGCGTGCCCGGCGTGGTGGCGGGCACCATGGGCATGGCCTCCATGGCCCCCGCGCCCATGATGAGCCAGGGCATGATGGGCATGAACATGGGAGTGCCGGCCACGGGAATGGGCACGATAGGAATGGGGGTACCCAGCATGGCTATGACCTCTCTGACTCCTGGGACTGTACAACCCAAGCAAGATGCCTTTGCAAATTTTGCCAATTTTAGCAAATAAAGATTGTAAAATAAATAAACGAAATGAGATTAAAATAAAATAAATGGGCAGACTGAATGAAGGATTTTTAGCTGCACAAATATAGCCTGGGGAAGGGATGGGAAACACTGATCAATACTTTTTTTTTCTTTATCAGTTAAAGTGTCTACATAAAGAACCAAAAGCTATTTTCTAAGTGTTGAAATAACTAGTGTTCAAATTCTGGAGAGGTGAGAGATTCTTCTAAGGAATGTGTTGGATGATTTTGCAAAATAATTTGTATTAAGACCATCAAAAAACCTTTCCTATGTAGAAGAACCAATTTTAACTTTGAGACTTGATGGAAGACTGGATTGGGGACTGGGTAAAAATGTTTGAATCTAATTTTATACTTTTCTTTTTTCTTGAAGAGCTTTGACTTTCTTTTCCCCCTCTCCCTGATCGCTTTGTCATAATTGGATCATTCCTTTTACTACCACCGAGTCCACAATTGTGAAGTCACTCAAGTACTATGATCAGTTTTTTATAAGAATATATATTTTTGTCCAAAAATGGCTTACATATGTGACTATGGCTAATTCAAAGGGACCTGGAATGTATATATACTTTTGCTAATGTTCCAGCCACACTGCTGTATTACCCAAATTTTTATTGTAAAAATCCTCTCTCAGCAATTTGGTGATCAACAGATTTTTGGGGTCTTAACATGCTTCTAATGTTACAACTGATATCCCGTGCAAGTCTGGGAGAAGCTTTATCCAAGACTGCTGGAAGGTTTCCTTTCAGAAAACTCCAGAAAATGCGCTTTCTTGGAGTTCTTTTCCAGTGGCACTTGGCATCCCTTGTAGCAGCAATGTCCCTAAGGAGCCACTGGTTTAGGGCATCAGCAGCAGGTGAATCCCACTTCAGTGATGTAAATCTAGAACCTAACTTAATCCAATGGCATTGGATCCTGACTTTTATACAACACTTGGTGATTCTTTTGTGTAAATATGGCATTAGCAGCTGTGGAATCCAATAGAGGAGTAAAAAAATATATATATTAATAAAGGAGACCTGTAGCAGTCAAAGATTTTACTGATTTACTGAAAGCAAAAGAATGAATTAAGGTTTTGGGGGGGTTGTTTTTCCTTCTGTAATTCTGCATTTAAGTTCACATGAATCAAGATTTTAGAATCTGGAACACAAAGACATTGTTATATTCACAAGCTGGGAATATTGTTAAGAATAAGCACTATACTATAGGTATGAAATTTATTGCCTCCCTTTTCTTATGTTGGATTTCTTTTTTATTATTAAATTGATAAAACTTTGTTTCCATTGTATTCATAATGTTCTGTTATACATAACATTAAAATGTTCATTAAAATCAATGTTGGGCTGCTTTTCCTTTCATTCCATTTGACGTTTATGAGAGCATTTGGGAAAAAAAAATAATTATAATTTGGGCAAAGTAATTTTTATAAATAATTTAAAATTGTTTAATGACTTCTTATCTGAAGCCTTTCCTATCTGGCTCTACTGTTAGGAATTAAAAATGAAGCAGGCAAGATATCCTGACCCGCTCCAGCCTTGCTAATGCTCCATCTACAACATTTCTAATTAGGCAGAAATTCATGTACTTCAGCTAAGTGGTAATGAAAAGTGATTCATTTGCTGAATAAGAGATGAGAGTGAGTGTAATTAGCTGACTGCGGTTTTTAATCTTTCAACAATTCAATGTGTTTAAATTAGTTTCAAAGAATAGGAGCTTTCAAGTGTTGTTACATCAAAGTAATCAAGGCAGGCTTCAACAGCTGAGTAGGAGAGATGGCTCTGGTTCCTGTTCTGAAACCTTTACACTTATTTGGAATAATCATCTTCAAACCCTCTGCTGGAACAGATGGGAAGGCTCAGGCTGGCTCAATGTGTGCAGAATTGGGGTGGGAAGGAAGCTCCTTCCAGGGCTGGGAGATGGGGCTGAGGAAAGCCAGACCTGCAGTCAATGTTGGTGTCCTGTCGTGCTGGAGGGTGCAGTGCCTCTCAATCCTCCTTGGGAGGTTTTGGGATGAACAGGATGAGTCAGTTCCTCCTGCTGTCCCTCTGAGATGGGTTTGGCCAGTGGAATAGTCAGCGTTGAGTTGAAGGACCACGTCCCTGTTCAGGTCTCTGCAGAGAACCCTTGGTTTCGCTTCTAATTGGCATTAGTGACAATGAAGCAGGTTTGTCTGGGGCTGGAGTAACCCCAGTGGAAAATGTGGTCACTTTGGGGTGGGTCTTTGTGGTTGTGCCAATTATTCCTTAGTCGAGGGTGCCCTGGCTCAGGGAGCAGCCGTAGGGGTGAACTGATCCCTGTTCATCCCATGGATCAATATCCTCCTGGTGAAGCAGGGTGTGTGGAGTGTGAGAAGCAGCTTTGTCAGCCAGCCAGGTCCTCTGCAGGCGGGTGAGAACAAAGTCCTTTGAACCAAATAAACACCAGAAAAGAAACCCTGGAAAGATTCCTTCAGAACGTGGGCCAGGTGCATCCCTGTGCATCTTTTCTGCAGGGATTAAAGCCTGGAAGTTTTTTCCCCATTGCCTCCCCCGGTTCAAGCACATGGATCACAGGTAGCAGTGCTTAGCAGAATGTGGTTTACATCTTTATTTAAAGACTGAGTATAAAATGGGAATTTGCTTAAAACAATATTGAACTTGTTTAAGATAAATACCATAAAATGTTTCCATCTCTGATATTTCAGGTTATGAACACAATAATGTCTCTAAGCTAGGAATTGCCTTTTTTCCAGGCGAAAATACAAATGAGCTGCTGTGTGAATGGGGACAGATCTACCATTTATCAGCTGCTGCCTAATAGAATTTGAATATAACCAAACTCACACTGTATTAGTACCACTCCTTTCTTCATTTTTGAAGTCCAGCTGTACCTGTGATCTCTCCAGAAGGGTTTGGCTGGCTGGGTGTTGGGTATGTGTATACAGAAACATAGAATTCCATATATAGAATTATATGATTCTATAAATTAACTGTGTCTGGTACTAAGAGTTAAATTTTTACCACCTCTGGATTCTGTAGCTTATAAACTTAAAAAGAGTTAAATTGAAATGAGTGCAGTCCTTTGTAAAGGTTGTCTCTACTTCAGAAGGGGCAGCAGAATCCAACTGTTTGGTTTTTTTATAGAATCATTAAAAAAAATGCATCTTGATGTGTACAAAGGAGTAATAAATTCCAGCACAGGTGCAAGTTCAGTGGTAACTAGAGCATCCACCGTGTTCTACAAAAGAAATTATATTCAAAACAGCTAAACAAGGGTATTTATAGCAGCATCTGTTTCAGCTCTATCTGTCAGCTAAGAACAGTCTGACACAGCTTAGGGGAGGTGGGGGAGGGATTTATCAATGAAGTGTTTACATAATGCAGGCAGGCATTGTATACTCAAGGTGATACCAGCTATAACAGGATAACAAATATCTAAAGACACTTTTATTCTCAGAGGCCTTTGCTCCAGGAGTCACTCTACAAAATTGCCTCCATGTTCCTCCGTGCTCGGCTGTAAACACTCTCATAGCAGATGACATTTTATAGTGCCATCGCTGGCTTCTGATTAAGGCTTTTAATGCTGAGGGCATTTTTGGTTTTAATTTTTTTTCTTTCTCCCAAGTTTTATTCCAAGATGTCAGTGACTAAAATTTAGAATTGTTTCAGGTTTTCAGTTGTTTCAGGGTTTGAAACTTTTCTTGCTCTCCTGGTGATGGAAACGCAGCTCCTTGGGACAGAGCGGGGCCGTTGCTGTGGGGTCTGAAGGACCAAGTGGCCGTGCAGTTCCTTCCCATTAGCCAGAAACCACAATCCCAGGAACCTTTTTTGCCCAGATCCCATGGACTTGGAGCTGACTTTAAAGATTTAAACATTTCCATGGGCAAAGCCCTTCCTGGAGGTGGTGGTGGTGGTAGCGCTGCTTCTGGGAGCTGCTTTTAGAGCTTTGAGGAAAGAAGTTGCAAAGACATCTCGGTGAGCTGGGTTAATGTTGTGAGACTGAGGAGGATGGCCCCTGGAATTTCTAAGTCAATCTGTACAGCTTGTTCAATGATCTGGTCACAGTTTTATCTAGCTGGGATGCCGTGGAATTTTTCTTCTCCGTGTAAAATGACCTTTAAAAACTGAGATGCATCTCATTTTCATTTTTTATGTGTTTCTGCATCCACTATTCACCTAAGGAATGATGAGAGGTACGAGAAAATTTGCAGAATGGGGAAAATGAAGAAAGGTGCCTTTGCACGACTCAGTGTATCCCTGGATTCTGCAGGTGGGGTTCTTTACATGGAGTAAAGCTCTCTACTTCTGCGTAAATTCTGCGTGTGTACAGCACGGTGAAGGCTCAGCTCATCTCTGTTTTTAAAAATGTCTTTACTCCTCACAAACTTGCAGATTTTTTTTTTTTAAATCATGCCATAAGGTACTGGCTCAGTAATTAACTGGTTCTTTAATCGAGCTACAATTACTTTGTTTCATGAGAAGGGAAAAAAAAGAATGTATACCAAGACAGAGCTACTTTCGACATCTGGGAACCTCCTAACAGCTGGCTATCTAATGAATATGCATCTGCTTAAGAGGCTGTAGGCCATTAATAAACCAATAGATATAAAACAGAAACAATCTTTGTCAGCTTCAAATGAGATTGGATGCAATGTGCTGTGAAGTGTCACTGTCACATTGAATCGAGCCGGGGAGGTTAACGGCGGCGGCTCCGCGCTACCGGCGGCTCCGCGGCGGAAAAGGCGGAAAAGCAGGGACAGGGCTGGGCCCACCGAGCTCTGCCGCTGCCTGCTGCTGCCTTTTGCCTCCTCCTTTCTCCTGGTACCAGTTGGGTTTGAGGCACCGGTGACCTTTTATTTGCCACTCCAGCAGCTGTGTCTTTTGGGGTCTGACGGAGGAGGATGTGGGGTTTCCCACACAAACGATTTCAGCGATGCGGGAATCGCTCATGTGAATCCATGACTGGGGAGAAGTTACAGGAATGTGATAAGGATGCACGTATTTGACTGAGACCTGGGGCTTTGTAAGGAGGCTCAGAACAGCCCCTGGGCCGTGTTGTACAACAGGATGGTTGTAGGGTGAAATAAATCCCCTTAAAACAGTGACAGTGACCTCATGTGACTGTACAGATATCTCTGACCCCTTAAGAGTTGTACCTGCACTTGTTCCAAGGCAGGAAGCATCATATGTTGTCCCGAGCTGTACCTGCATTTGGTGCCTTAGAGTTGTTCTGCGCTTTTGTTTCCTGTGGCAGCTCCCATAAAACGTGAAATGGATTTATTTTAGGGCTCCCTATCCCTTCTGCACTGCCTGGGTTGGTCCAGTGTGTCCTTCCTTTCAAGGGGTGGTCACCCTGTGCAGTGGCCCCTCACAGCAGTGAGGAATGTCACCCAGGTGGCATTTTCCTGAGAAAATCCAATATTGCAGCTCAAGCCCCACTACTGGAACAGGGCCCTGTCAGCTGCAGTACAGCTGGGCTGCAGGCACCCCTGGGATGGGGACAGGGCAGCTTTTATTTTTGGTTTTGGGGACCTGGAGTAATAGTCTGGTACCTCAGCTGGACTCTGCTTTAGAGCCAGGCTTACACCAGGTACATTTCAGTTCCCAGGAAACTATAAATTGAGATTTGGAGGAGGTTTTTTTGCAGCTCACTTGTAAAGGGCAGTCTTGGGTTCAGCAGATATTGTAACACGAAGCTTTTTGTCCCCGGATTTACAGGTTTTTGTTACAAGAAAATGGAAGCAAGAGAAGTTAAAATGGGAAGATGAGTGCCCTGCAATTACTGCAGATCTTACGAGCAGCTTCTCAAGAGAGAAAATTTGCACTTCGTATCATCACATCAATATCATTTAAGCCAAAATCTGTTAATAAGATTGACTTAATTCCTAGAATAGTGTTTGTCTTACTTTTAAGACAGAAGATTACTCAGAGTCTCTTTCAGCGTTGCAGCTGCACTGGTGACAAATTTACCTTCTGAGACTTGAAGTTTTACTTCAAGGCTTGGTCTAAAGGGGAGGTGTAAACCTCTGCACTGCAGCCGAGCATCTCCCTGGCCTCTGCAGGGCTGGAATTTTCTCTCCTTGCTTCGCTGCTGTGCTGCCCCAGCCCCTGGGCAGCAGCAAGTGGTGCCCACGGTGAGGGGAGCAGGCTGGTCAGTGAGAGCCGCCCCCTGCCCTCCCCGGAGCTCTCCCTTTCAGCCCAGCACCAGCAGCGCTCTCAGATGCCACGGTTTTATCTTTTTCGAGGCAGACAAAAGAGCACGAGGCAAAGGAGGTCTGTCCTTTTAAGTACTTTCACTTTTCAAGGTCATTTGTGGAGCCTTTATCAATCAGAAAGCTAAATCCATACAAAAAAACATCTATAATGAACCGAGCATATCTCGAACCTGATCCCTTCAGCTGAATACGAATTATCCAGGAAGGTGTTTCAGTGGCCACGTTCACCAAGTTCAGCATCTCTGTGAACATTTATAAAGTAACCAGAAAAGCCACTACTATTGTGATTTGGCATCTATCAATTTCTTGTCCTTTTTTTCTGTAACTGATTTATTAATTACAGCATCTTAATGATCTATTTAAAATAAATAAACCATTTACACCATTTCAAAGGTATTTTGTGATGTTCAGCTGATATTAAAATAGCACCAGCCTTATGTGCTTTTTCAGCAAGTGACCTAATTAGTTAATAAAGTAATTGAATATTAAAAAGGATGTTGCAAGTGATTAAAATTTAAGAGCCTTCAGAACATTATTAAAGCTATAAATCATACATCACTGTTTTAATTTGCATAGCTACAGAATTACTAATGGTCCCACATGCATAAGCTACTTGGCAATTAGTCTTTTAACAAACTGTTGGTGATACTATAAGGTTACCAAAATCTTTCCCCATTTTTGATTTGCAAACAAAATCCAGGATTGGAGAATGCTAAGGGTTAAATTCCTAAAAGCCAGGAAATTTGGTTCTTTCAGTTGTCTCTACCTGCCTCTGTTTGCCCCTTGTCCCTCCACCTTCCGGACAGGAGAGCACATCCTCCCAAATCCCCCCCGAGGTGGGTAAAGGAGATGAGGAAGTGTCTGCTCCCACCTTGAGCTTCCTTGAACTGGCCTCCAAGTGGTTTTCCAGCCCAGTCTGATGTGCATTAATTTCCCTACCTGGTGCTGGGCCATTTTCCATCTTCCTCTCATATACACACCACTGTCACAGTACCACTTTCCTTCCCGGGAAAGTGGCACTGGGCAGACAAAGGGAGTTGCTGACCGCCGCAGCCGTACCTGAGCTGTGTCCCACGGACTTTGCCTCTGGGACGTGGGACAACCACACCAGGTGCTCGTGACCTTCCATTCCCTGTGCTGGAGCTTGCAGCTCATGGGAAACCTCAAATATCTGCAAACGAAAAAGAGTTGGAAAAATGATGGGAGCTTCCTGCCCTGCACCACGGGGCAGCCGTGGCCATGAGGGTCAGCCGCCCACGGCCCCCGGCCGAGGCCTCGGGCTGGCTGCAGGCAGAAGGAGAGACAGGATGACAGTTTTCAACTTAATTAGACACAGACTGCGCTGGCCGGATGAGCTGCCCCGGTCTCCCCTCTCCCCAGCATCCAGCATCTCCGCAGCGGCGGCTCCCGGCCTCGGGAATGACGGCCAGCGGAGCACGGTCCAGCGCACAGGCAGAGAGCGGCTCTGTCTGCCTTCAGCACCCGCAGCCTGACAGGAGGCAAACAGTCTGGGGGCAAAGGGAACGACCTGGTGTGCGACGGAGCACAGCCCGGCACCGGCAGCTGCAGAGGGGGAAACGGCCGCAGCTCCAGCGCAGCCACGGTGCCAGCTCCGCAGCCTCTTCCCTGGAGCAGTCCTGTGGGTTGGGTCGCATTGTCACCTCCTCCCCGGGCTGCCCCGGGATCCCTGGACAGGTTTCTTTGCTCCTGTTCCAGGGCCAGACTCACAGTAAACGTGGGTGCCTGAGCAGTTGCTGGTGCAGATTCCATCTTCTTTGAGGCGGGGTCTTCACAGAATCACAGAATCGTGGAATGGTTTGGGTTGGAAAGGACATTAAATATCATCTAATTCCAACCCTCCAGCCAACCAATCCACTTTCCACCAGACCAGGTTGCTCAGAGTCCCATCCAGCCTGGCCTTGAACACTTCCAGGGATGGGGCAGCCACAACTTCTCCAGGCAACCTGTGCCAGGGCCTCACCACCCTCACAGCCAAGAACTTCTCTCTAATATCTAGCCTCAACTCACTCTCTTTCAGCGTGGAGCCATTTTCCCCTTGTCCTGTCACTACATGCTCTTGTCCTCTGTCTCTTCGGGAGCTGGGATTTCAGCGCCCCAGCCCATCACAGGGACTGGTGCCTGCGTGGCTCTTGCTCCCCGCTCCTGCCCTCACACCCTGCCCAGCTGGGTCGCTGCAAGTGGCTGCCCGAGTAAGCTGCTACCTTCATCTCCTCAAGCCCCAAGTACCTTTTTTTTTTTTTTTAAATAGAGCAAAAAAAAAGACATTACAGAACAGCATTTACAAGCGAAACAAAGACGTTGTTTCACCCAGTCAGCAGCAGCCTTGGCATAGTTTTGGCTATTATAGTGCTACATTACTGGAAGAATTTCCTTTTTGGATAGCAAAAACTTTTCAGGAGTTTCCTTTGAAGCTTTTATTGAGGTCAGGGGCTGCAGCTTTTTGTAATCTCTCCATGTCAGCCTACAGGAGTTTTGGAAAGCCCTTAACACTGGATATTGTGACAAACACCAGCTCTTTGTTCATTAGTTTACACTTGGTAATAGATGTGAGGCCAGAGTGGAGGATGCTCTGGGCGAGTGATTCACACTCTGCTGCACTAAGGCTTGCCATGATTGCAATAGCTGGAGACAGAGCCACCCCCTTTTAAGGGTCTGTGTTTTTAATTAAAACACCAAGCTGAGGAGTGGGTGACTTCAGAGCATTTTGACCCAACAAGGAATGACAAGCACATGGCTGCTTTCAAAATAAACTAATTAATAGCCACTATCTTATCAGTGTAAAACTGTCAGCACATGAGGAGAGTAGGCAAAGCCAGATGCAAAGCATTTGTAAATTAGGCTACACACACACACACAAGTTACTGCAGTACCAGCAACATACCAAGGAACACACGTTGGAATATCCAGCTCCAAAGGCAAACTGGAGGAGTTGATTCCAATTCACACCTCTGGGCTGATTTTAGGGCAAGTTACATCAACGATCTGTTTCAGTGCACCTTGACTCCACCACCCAGCTTCACTTCAATGTTGCAACATCACCTGCCAGCCCCCACAACGTGGGAAGGGCACCAGAGCCCACCTGGGGTGACACACCTGCCTTTGGACCGGCATACTTTGCCCAGCTATTTACTTTTTAAACACCTGGTTTACAAAACACTACAAACACAGGCAATTTCAGAAGCAAACACGGCCAGTGCTCCTCACATGAACATCCTTTCCAGACACACAGTTGGTAACTGTCCCACGTACTTTAACTGTTCCTTATTCCATATGGGATCCCTTCCCTGTGAGACACTCCTCCAAAGGAAGACAACTAAAAGCCATTTCCTTGCTCTCACATTTATGCTCTGCATGCAAGGAGATCCTGCCAAGAGTATCCCTCATCCCTTTTTTCAGCTTCCCACTACTCTCATTTCCAAGCCTCCAAGGTAAGTTTTTCTCCAGTTGGTTTTTCCACCAACTTCGAGATGTTGCCTAACAGTTGCTCACTTTACCCTAAAAGAATCACTAAGGAGCCCTTGTTCCCAGCAGAGAAGTGTGAGATCAGGAACGTTCTGCTCTCTGGTCCAGCTTGTCCCAGCTCACAGAACGGACCCTGGGTGACTCCAGCCCCGCAGCCCCAGCACCGCTCCGAGCTCTTTCCTCTGAGCGTGGTGAGTATCCTGTTTGCCATCCTTCCTGCTGCTCTCTGCCATTAGCACGATAGCATCAGGTTTTCCACTTAAGCTCCCACATCCTTTTCCTGATCAACACGTTGTACAATTGTTCCATTGACCACGCTCTGATGGAAAAAACGTACGGAGCTTGAGCCTCACCCCCCGAAGGGCAGGACAGCAAGGGGCTGGTTTCCTTCTTCCAGCCTGTTCTGCTGTATTTGCACATAACTCTACCACAGCACCCACATTCTCAAACAACAGTATTTTATAGGATTTACTTCACTGCATCACTGTGTATAAATGATTTGTTTCACTGTCCCTGGAGGCGTTCAAGGAATGATGGATACGGCACTCCATGCTCTGGTCTAGCTGACAAGGTGAGGATCAGTCACAAGTTGGGCTCGATTATCCCGGAGGTTTTTCCACCCTCACTGATTCTGTGACTGTGTAAGGGCTCTGTCCCGGTGACTCCAGCCATGACACCGCTCCAGGACAGCTGTTTCTAGGGGGGAGCTTTGGCCTGTTGCGAAGGGAGAGATGATGCTGTGCAAACACTGCTCACAGGGCGGGGAGACGCAGCACCCGGGGCCTGACCCGGGCCGTGTGAGGCGTCCGGGAGCACAGACGCACTCAGGCACGCACGGGCACACTGAGGCACACACGGGCACACTCAGGCACACACAGACACACTCAGGCACACACTCAGGCACACACTCAGGCACACACGGACCCTCCAGGAGCGGCTGCCGGGCGGTGTTTGGGTGTTTGTGGTGCCGCTGCCCCGAGCGCTCCGCCGCCCCCTCCGTCCCCTCACGGCCGCCGCGGGGTTTCCCTGCGCGCTGCTGCCCCCTGGCGGGGCGGGGCCCGGCCGCGCGGCGGCTCCAGGCCGGGAGCGGGAGCGGGAGCGGGACCGGGAGCGGGATCGGGATCGGGATCGGGACCGGGANCGGGATCGGGATCGGGACCGGGAGCGGGACCGGGACCGGGACCGGGATCGGGATCAGGATCGGGAGCGGGATCGGGAGCGGGATCAGGATCGGGACCGGGATCGGGACCGGGAGCGGGATCGGGATCGGGACCGGGACCGAGACCGGGACCGGGATCAGCGGGTGACCGGGAAGGGCCCAGCCCGTCCCCGCAGCCCGCACACCGCACGGCTGGGGGTACCTGCGGTAAGCCCGAATCTCCCGTTTCTCCCGTTGGGAGCATCAGCGGATTCCTGCTCGTTAGAGCCCGCCTGGCGCTGCCATGGATGCGCTGCCGGGATCTAGGGAGAGGCTCTGGCTCAGATTCCCAGTGGAATAAAGAGAAGCCTTAAGGGCTGCAGCACGCAGCGGAGTGTTCGGACAACCTTTGTGGAGCATTTAGTGACCATGGAAGGGAGAAATCCCGAGTGCTGAAAATCTCCTTCATCCTTTCCCAGAAGGGGACTCTCCACAGAGTGGGAGCATCCCTCCACCCTATGCCTCCTGCTCGGGATGGGGTTCCAAGACCAGCGTCCCCACACAGAACAGGAGCGCCTCTCAATCCCAGTTCCCAGGTCGCGATGGGAATGACTCCTTCTAGCCAAGGGCAGGGACACCTTCCACGAGACCTGTTCACTCCCAGCCCCGTCCAACCTGGCCTTGAACACTTCCAGGAATGGGGCAGCCACAGCGTCTCTGGGCAACCTATGCCAGGGTCTCACCACCATCACAGGGAAGAATTTCTCCCTAAAAAGACATCTCTGATCCAAATGTATCAGCATCACTTACCGTGAGAATAGAAAGGTTCCTGGAAGTCAGGTTCCCCACTGGCTATGCATACACTGGAGCAGATGCTTGGATGTTGGCTCTGGACCTCCCTGGTTCCTGGAAAACCATCTCCTGATGGCATTGTGGAAGACCACACTCTAAGTTAACAGACCTTTGAGTGATCAGGCCAATGGTGGTTACATTTATCAACATGAAGTTCACTTCCCTTCTGCATCTCTAAAAGACAAGTATCATGGTATTCTTATTTTGTAGATTAATACCCTTTTGAACACACAAACGACTGGTTTGTCCCCAGTTACGTGACTAGATAGCAGTGCTTTATTCACACCTCCACATCCAGCATCTGTCCTAACTGCAGCAGTCCCAGCTCCTTCACTGACACAATACACATCACTGTATTGGTAGAGCACAAAAAAAAACATGCTTTGAGGCAAACTGTTACACGGATGTATTTATTGCATTGCAGTCTTAGCAATTTTAAATATAAACATTTATATCTGGAAAGCAGAAGATTGCAAATTCGGTATTATCCAATATGTTCATAGCAGCATCAGCTTCCTAAGAAACAAATATTTAGGAAGACAGAGAAGGAATTACAAACGAGTTACACCCTCATTTATCACCATCTGACCCAAACATGGAACTGCAGCCGTGAAACAGATATTGAAGTCACCAAATGTGACCTTGAAGACATCAGTGATTTCAAGACTGAAGAGTGTTTTTGTACCTGATTCCCCACACGGTTTTGGTGCGCCAAGGTGAGGTTAACTAACAGTCATGAGCCTGGAGAGGGCAGAGGGTCGGTGTATCTGCATTACCTGACAGAGAGAGTTTTGATAACAACACTTGGCACTTGTATAGCATCTACCACTTCCCCAGATCCTTGCAAGACAGGCAAGGAGTGCTCTTGGATGTCTTTCAGCTGTGCAGCATCAGGGAGAGGGATGGAAGTGACTTGCCAAGGCAATTCAGTGAGCGAGAGGCAGTGAAGAGAGAGGAATTTGTCAGCCCCTGACTTCCAACCCCACGCCAGCCTGGCGGCTCATGCAGCTCCTCTGCGGTTCCCTAAGGAAGTTTTACAGGTGACTGAGGGGTTAACAAGTCCCAACACGTGCAACTCCAGTGGGTGTGTGCACCACCTGAAAAGAGGTCAACCCACCTGCTTCCCTCGTAATGCCCATTTTAGTTTTAGGGAAACCAAACATTTCTCTCATCTTGCCCTCTCACAATAACGTGTCAGCTGAAGACACCTTGGCACAGCTGCACTTTGCTCTGAAGCAATGGAAATCAGAAGCAATTGCTACAGGAGCAGCTTTCATTTCTTTCCTGAGGGAGAGCACTGATCTTTTGAGAGGAAAAAAGGATGGATATGTTTTCACACAACCTGATCAAACTACTTTTCATTCTAAACGAATACAAGACTGACTGAAAGTCTCAGGTGTACTAATTTTTTTTCAACAAAGTCATCCAAGTGTACACCAGGAAGCTAGAAGCTAATAAGATAGTTATCCAGGAACATCAGAAGGCATTTTCCTTCCCTGACAGGCCTTCACTTCCACCAGCTAAGAGCAAGAGCACTTACAGTGACATCTGAAAGGACTTGTAAACATCATGAGACAAGCATCTCTGCTATTTCCCCGTTAAAGTAGTCCTTTCTCCCACACCCCAGGAAGCCAACAAGGCAAACCAAGCCTCCTTCCTCCACCCCAACTCAAAAGGGCAAATTTGCTTACTTCCTTCTTCTCCCACTGGGTTTCCTCTGCAAAATGTTAGAGGCGGGATCAAACATGTCAGTCATCAGGGGTGGAGCCTGGCAGGGATTCCAGGGGCAGTTCAGGTGCTGTGAATGGCTCACACATTAAGGGAGGCTGCACTCCAGAGCTGGCTCTGCATCCTCCCCTTCATCTCCAGAGCTCAGCTGCCCAGTGCTGGCAGGATTGTGCCCAAGGCACAGGTTAGAAATCCCCTTCCCATGCCAAGGAGTTATCGCCACCTGAGTAATTCCTCTCCCCTCCTTTGTCTTTGCCCAATATCCCATCTAACCCTACTGTCTGTCAGTGTGAAGCCTTTCCCCCTTGTCCTGGCACTCCAGGCCCTTGTGAATATTCTCTCTCCACCTTTCTTGTAAGCTCCCTTCAAGTACTCAAAGGCTGCAATTAGGTCACTCCAAAGCTTCTCTTCTCCAGGCTGAACAATCCCAATAATCTCAGCCTTTCCTGGTTTGCAATATTTTAATTACTATCAGAATTTCACAAATCCTGTAAAAACTTACTTTTCCAATCCTATTTCTAGTCAGCAGCAGCCTTTCCTAATGTTCTAGCAGACTGTCTTAGGATTGCTATTAGTACAAACTCGAATTTTTTTAAGCCAATGTCAAGAAGCAAAAGCACGAACTGAAGTAGTTCTGGGCTGCAGATGCTGCAGACCTCAGCAGTTATATTTTACACTTGGCAGTGCAGGCAGGAGAGAAAACATCCTCATATTAATTGGCAGTATTTGCAGTTATGCTCTGAGGCAGACACTGGCACATACCTGAGCAGCTTCTCAGGCAAGAGCTGGCCTGGCTGAAGGAATCACTGCATCACCTCTGAAAAGGTGCAGGACTGTGCCTTCCAATTTTATCCTGTGGCAGAGCTTGCAGTGTCAGTTGGTGGTTATAACTCTGTTTAATCAAAGACAGGAAGTTTACCTGGAGATAAACATCTTCATAAACTCAGTGTTTGCAGTCTGCTGTCCCTGCTCCATTTTCTTTCAAGATTCTGGATGAAATCGTTTCCACGTGTCTCACTTAGGTCAGTGCCAGTAAGAAACAGAAACGGTGAGTGTGGGCAGCATGTTGTTCAGAATGTCAAATTCAATAAGAATTAGACATCTTTTTTTCTCTGCCTCTTTTTATCCTGCACACCTCTTCACCCAGTGATTCACAGGTGCAAGTGGGTGACTGCAACAGCAAACTAGGAAAACCCAGCACTTTGTGAAGGAAAATAAATAACAAAATTATTTTTCGAAAGTTTCAAAAAATCAGTTTACTTCAAAAAGTAGTATTATCCAAGATAAATAATTCTTCTGACCAAATAATTCTAAAAATCTAAAGAGAACAGTATGAAAATCAAGAATAGCCAAAGGCTTTCTGGATTCAAAACTGGATGGGGTAACATTCCTTAGGGAAGGGTAAAAGCCAGTGGGCAGTCAGACCTGTTCCTGCTGAGACACTGCCCTGCTGAGGGAATGCTGCAAAAGAAACAAGGAATCCAAACACTGAAAGAGAAGAAGCAGATGGAAAACAGCACTCGCTGATTAATTCAGTAATCACCTGGGGAGGACATGCTAAGTACCTCACTCTAGGTCAGCAAAAAGCCTTCGAGGCAATTAACAAGTTGGACAAGTCAGTTGAGAGAAGGAACTAAACCCCCACTTTTTTACAAGCTTTTTTCCCCCTTTGGCATTATCTTTTCTACTACCACAGCCTAAGAAGTATTTGATAAAAATGAAGCACCTATGCAAAAACATTTCCTAAGAAACAATCCCAGAAATTAAAAATTATTTGAAAACTTTCTCAAATTATCCCAATGCTTCTTCGAAGTTATTGCAGAAAACCGCTCCCTGTTGTAACTGGGTACCTCACTCCAAACACACTTTAAGAACCACTGCTGAGCACCAGGCTGAGCAAAGTCCTAGAAATATGGGACAGGTGGCAACCTGTGGATCCTTTCCAGGGACTCCTTCATATCTGCCCAAAGCTTTTTCACTCTCACACTGTTCTCTGTTTCTTGCTCTTCATGCCTTAGCACAATGACTTTGGTGTGTCTGTGCTCACAGCATCACTGCAGCAAGAGAGGAAGGGCTGGGAGCAAAAAACTTTATGAACAAAAATTGTTTATGTTGAGTTTGGAAAAGGAAAACCACAGAAAGAAACAACCAGAAACAATTAAAAAAACCCAAACAATGCTCATTTGTTTCCAAAGGTTGTTTTCTTTTTCTTTTTTTTTTTAACAGATTTAGGAGAATACTTCAGTGAGGTAGAAGAATTCATTTCAGAACATGACATTCAATTTTATTTAAAGAACAACATTATCTGGAGTATTGAACACGCAAGTGACGACACACCTACAGGATCACTTGCTTCATCACAATCATGATACTTGAAAGAGACAAAATCCATAAGATAGCATTTTAATAATGCATTTTAAAAAGATACAATGCCAGAAAAAGTGGAAAAGGAAGACATTTTAGAAGATCTGAAGTTGTAGAAGAGGAAGCAGCAGTATTTAGGAAGCAGCTTGGAAATAATGAGAAAAGTGGACAGGAAAGTAGGAAACAAATGAAGAACCAACAAATAATTCATTAAATCTAAATTGGAAGAGAGCAGTTTAACCAACTTCACAGATGAGAGGAGGAACATCTGAATAATGAGGTAGTGCAAAAAAAGTAGATAAATTATAATCCTTAACCAGGTTTGCTCACCAAGGTGATGACTCTGGAAGAACAGGTCAGGGATGATATAAAAACCAAGGCACAAACTCAAGTCTAAGCACCAGCATTTTTCGTTAAATGTAAACAAAGAAACTCATAGATGTGAAGCAACGAACACCTGTAAGGTTTCAGGGAAAAACCTCTTACGAGAGGAAACACTGAGACTTCCAGCAGCAACTGAGAACTTGGGGAAGTGTACTGACAAGGAAAGGCAGCACAGCCACAAAAAGAGTCATAGTAGTTGTATCTTAGTTAATGCACAAGGCAATATGAACTAGGCAGACACACACAGAATTAAGAATATGAGGTGAAGAAAAGCAAGAATTCAATGGGCTGTCACTGTGTATCAGCCTGAGGGTGATCTGACATCATTTGGCCAAATATGAAGGAAATGGAAGAGGTCAAAACCAGTGGCCTTTGGTACTAATGGAAAAGGCAGAGAGGAGTCATCTCAAGCAGCTGAAATAAAAACAAAGCTGTCAGAAAACAGAGAGGAAAATCTCCACAATCAAAACATAAGGAAGAAATTTACACTTGCAGTAAAAGCTGCTGGGAAGTCAGGAGCAGACATAAGCACCTTGTTTCTAGCTTCACATGTTTCTAGTAATTTATGAGGGTTCTGGTTAATACATAGAAAGCCAACCAGGAAAGGGTGCAGAAAACCAGGGCAACAAGAACAGTCTTTGTAAACCAGAGTTTAGAATGTCCTGAGGAGACAAAGTACTGATTGGAGAAAGGGAAAAAAAAAAAAAAGAAGGGGGAAAAAAAGGGAAAAACTGCAGAGCACATGAACACAAACACGAACAGTAAAGAAGAGAGGGGAAACAAGAACCTCCATGAGAAGAGCTTTTTCAATGCCTAGTCTCAGTTCACAGAGGGATGGAATTACAGCAGTAAAGCAATGTTTCAGAAGAAGCTGTAGAGAGTATTTAATTTTTTTCTTTTCTTTTTTACTCTTGATGAAACTACTTTGCCTCAACAGTACTTTTTATTCTGTCCCAGGCTGAACTTGGCTTTGAGCTCAGTGGCTGAGCTCATCAAGCCCCATGTCATGTGAAATGTTGACATAAATTTCAGGCTCCCCCAGAGGCAAACAGCTGCTTTGTGTGTCCAGAGCCCAAACACCAGACATACCCCTAATAACCAAGCAAGCAGAATGCTGCATCTGCAGCAACAGAAATCCCTGTCACCCACAGCACAGCCACTCAATTTGAGAACTCAGGGCATCTATATGCAATCTAAGTCCTGCTATAAAGCAATTTCCCAACTTCAGCTTAAATACACAGAGCTGCTGAAAAGCACAAGGCAGGTGAGATGAATACAGAATAGCAGCATGAAATCTCCTCTGACAACAAAGGGAACAGGCTACATAATGGAACAGCTTCACTTACTCTCAAATTTCTGCACATGGGGTTTTTGGAAAGCAGTTTATACCTGCAGAACCCTGGCCTGACCTGCAATAATTTAACAGCCTTGCTAAAATGAAACATTGATGAGTTGAGTTTGACTTCTATACTTCAAAACCTTTCCAGGCACATCTCCAAAGCTCAGCTGGAATTAGATGATGCATCCCTCACATGGACAGGAAAGACTCTTGAAGGTTCCTGCTCCATGAGAACTGCTGGACACACAGCAGCTCTGGTTTCAACGGAGGGAGCCTGAAAGGTGTTTAAATACAGGACAGGTGTGCTCAGCACAAACACACCTGAGAAAAACCCAATCTTTGCCAGCTTCACTGTTACACTAAGTAGCAAATGGGTGAAATATAAAAGGATAGTTTTCCATCTTCACTCACAGATGAACTCCAAACTGGGAGGTCTCTGGATCAGCTACATCATCTGCTTGCTGGTGACACAGGGCCAAAGCACAGCATTATAAAGAGAGCCTAAGCTTTGATACTGGAAACAAGTTACAGTCCTGCCATCACCCACATTAAAAGAGCAGTTTACAATTAAGAGGTTTTCTATCACACAGGGCATTACAGAGCTAACTATGGCAAAGAGGCCAGCAGCCATCAGCAGGATGTGACTCCAATGTTTTATAAACTATTTCAAAACGACTGTCAGAATTG
Source organism: Melanocharis versteri (assembly GCA_013397845.1). Taxonomy (NCBI): domain Eukaryota; kingdom Metazoa; phylum Chordata; class Aves; order Passeriformes; family Melanocharitidae; genus Melanocharis; species Melanocharis versteri. The sequence continues at coordinate 2,662,667 of VZTG01004992.1, read as the reverse complement.
CGCCTGGAAAAGAGGACATCCATGTAACAGCAGCAGATAAACTGTTGGTCTCATTAGCAATTTCCTCTTGTTATTACCCAGAATGTGCAAAAGAGCATTTCTGATTTATTGCAGGTAGAGATCTTATCCTCAAAAGTGTGCCACAAGTAGCTCCTGTACCAGAGTACACCAAAATTCTCTTCCAACCCTCTCCATTTAGCTTCTTTTTAAGGAACAGCGGGATCTGTGCTTAACTCCCTCACATCACAGAAACAACTGCGTTGCTGACCTTCTCCTGAGACCCCCAACAGAGATCTAAGGAGGCTGCTTTGGCATCAAGCCGAGGATGCTCAAGTTACAATTCTTTCCCCTACCTTGTGGTGGCAACGGGAAACCAGCCACGGAACCATCCTACTCAACGACAACTCTAAATAGCAATGGGAGCTGCAGCAGCAAGTCATGCTATCAAATAAATACACTGACAAAGGCTCAGCCAAGTCAATGTGCTAAATGGACAAGCAAGACATTCTCTCCTCGAATAAAGATCTGGTTTATGTGGCGCGTGAACACCTGCTGATAATCCACCTTGGGCCGCCTTCTCCTCCGGGACTGGCTCCTTGCTCGGGCCCCACCAGCACTGGCCCCCTCTGTGTGGGCAGTCCTGCTGCCCACATCAGCTTCACTTCTGTCACCTGGGGTCTTCTTTTCTCCAGCTCTGCCCAAGTGTTTCTGCCTCTCACGCTCCTCTTCTCCTCTCCCTCGTCCTGATCCAACTTTCAAACTCAGCGTCTGAGAGTCATTTGTCAGGGCCAGCTCCTCTGAGACAGTCTTTGAGTCAGCTCCCTTCTTCCCCGAGGATTCCTGCAGCTTGAGTCTGTCAAACAGCTGTAAAAGGACATTTGTGTACATGACCACACTTGTAAAATAAGAGAGGCCACTTGTTCCACACTTCTACATTGTATTTTCACATACAATCCCAAATCAGAGCTCACAAGACACAGGGACAAATCTCCACCAGCAATAAAGACCATGTTTCTTAACAAAGTCAAACAGTGACAGAAGGTGAATGGGTCTCTTGCATGGTCGTGACTGTCTTAATGTGAGCACCAAGGAATTTAATTTCAGGAGCTACAGTACTGTGTGGTAGCCTTTAACTTTGGTCAGGAGGAACAGAGATACCAAGCTGCTCCTACAGCTCACTTTTTCCCACGTTCTTTTAATGTTGCCAGGCAGTTTTAGAGAGATTTCCACCCTTGTGTCATGAATCCCTAAGATAAGGGATCTCCATTAGCAAAGGTTGTACACTGAAAAACTGAGGGATCTTTTGTGTTCCCCAAAACAAACTCAAAGATGACGTGAGGTGAGCAGACCACAAACAACAGAAAAATAATAAAAGCTACAGCAGCAGACCCAAAGCACTGTATGAACTCATTAATCTAAGAATACATGGTGCTGAAACTGGAAAAGAAATTGCTTTTACTCTGGCAGCAGACAAGCTTTTATGAAATAATGACAAATGAAATTTTTGGTTAGCCTCTTTTCCATCCCAGCAACCGGATGGAAAGCCAATGCCTGTGAGAGTGAGCTAAAGGAACAATGACAACTTGATTATTTTTAACTGATCTTTAAAAAAAGGAAGGGTGGGATCTATCAGAAAACAGATTTAAATGGCAGGAATTTGAAAGCAAACTCCTCACAATGAAACTGTTTAAATGTTTTTGTGACGCTTCTCTGATGTCCAAAAGGCCCGGAGCTGTTGCCATTCAACGGGCACAGCCCTGTCACATTTTTTTTCCCTTCATTGTTCAGAAGTTCATCTATCATCTCTTCAGTTGTCAGCGTGGTAAACAACTCTATTTGCAGCTGGATCCTAGAGAGTGGAGAGCTTTGGAGATCTTGAGCTTCACAGCACCCAGCCTGGAAGCTCAAGTAACCAAAGAGTTGTGTTGTTTCTCTGGCTGCAGATGGACTGTGCCATTAGGAACATCAGTACCAGAGGGATGCTCTGCCACATCCCTTGGCAGGACAAACACGGACCTGATCAGTCACAGGTGCAAAAAACACACAGAACAAATACATCAAAACCCACAGAGTGAGCTGCTAGAAGCTCAGCACATTACATTAAACAGTGGCAACAGAATCGGTGATCTGATTCTAAAGTGGAGCTTTAGTAACACTGAACTAATAAAGGACTTTCAGAAAGATCAGAAAACGTTTTGATTTTTTTTTCTCAGTTCAAGTTATTTTAGAGTCATCTGTAATAAAAGGAGGTAAAATATTTCAAATGTAAACAGGGGTTCCAAATCAATGCTCTCCTTTTAATACTTTGAAAAAGGAGATCCTAATAAAGAAAACAGGAGATGCCACCTACTCGAGTCAGTGAGAGCTGAGGTTCTGCATAGAAGGCTTTGCCCGTTACTGGTTTCCTGTAAGTCTCATCCACATCTGTCAGGGCCTAAAAAAAGATGAAAGAAACTGAAAGATTGAAATTAAAATAAAACATGAAGCAGCTTTGGACCAGCTTTGTGTCAAAGCATTATGAAATTATGTTCTGAGAGAAAATCCATCCCAGGAACAAGCTGTGCTTTGGAGCTGGTTTGTTCATCATCTAAATTGTATTGAGGTAGAAAAGTAGCAGCAAAGTTCATTCTGCATTACTTGCAAAATCTCTGTGATCCTTGCCTACAAAATCCTTCCCTCCTCTCCACTTCCAATCTTTTCACACCTCCTGGCTCACAAATATTTAATAACTGCTTTTCCATCTACTGTCTTTAAGATCTTCACAAGGTAGAACACAGGGAAAAGCTTTTTTCACTGACAGCTCAGTGATGTTAGTGAAAGAAAACAGAGAAGCACCCACCACTATAGAAAGATTGGGTTTTGCAGAGACAGCTCTGGAAGCTGCTGAAATTCCTCACATTCCACCTTCCTGTGGTCTTATACAAAACCTCTGAAGATGCTGGGAACTCTTCAAAGCTTCTCTCTCACCTAAAACTTCTCTAAGATGGTTGGGCACCTCCCAGACGTACCAGTCCAATACTAAGTATCACTTACATCTCAAACCCAGCACTCAGTGCCAGAGCAAATCAGTTTGTGAACCACAAAACCACAGTAACCCTCCCCATATGTCATTTGCTTAAACATGTTGCAAATTTCAAGTTTTCAATATAACAGTTACAAATCAAGGGCTGGAACAATAATTACCATATTCCAGAATTTGTCAAATGCAACCAAAAACCCTGTGCAGACTCCACGAAGTCCTTTGAAAGTGCGGATGTGGACATTAATTCTGACACCATCTCGGACACAGCGATGAAGCTCCCCCAGGGGGCTGCCTTCATGGACTAGAACGGAAAGAGAACATCACCAGTCTTCACCAAAATATATAGAATCATAGAATAGAATCACAGAATGGCCTGAGTTGGAAAGATTGGTTAAAGATCATCTTCTTTCAACTCCCTGCCATGGGCAGGGACAGCTTCCACTAGACCAAAGTTTCTCAGAGTCCCATCCAGCCTGGTCTTGAACAATTCCAGGGATGGGGCAGCCACAGCTTCTCTGGACAACCTGTGCCAGGGCCTCACCACCCTCATAACCAAGAATTTCCCCCTAATATTTAATCTAAATCTACTTTTTTTCAGCTTGAAGCCATTCCCACTTTTCCTATCACTACATATTCTTGTAAAAACTCTCTCTTCAGTATCTATCTATCTAAAAACCACGTAGAAATCCACTCTATGTACAACTACGGCAGACCTTGGCACAACACTTGTGTTCACAACAATAGAAACAAAGAAGCCCCAAGCACTGTAGCACACTGTGGTTGCCATTACCAGACCACCAAAACTCTTCTTACAATGGGGAGAGCCAAGACTTCAGAAAATATGAAGGTTTTGCTTTACATAGCCCACAGCCAAATCAGCCTTAGCTGAAAATCTTTTTGCTACATTTCAAAAACATGCCAAGTAATCCTAACTGTAAATAAAAGTGATTGAGAAGGAACAGAAGGCTCATGGGGGCAGAGTTAGTTCCACAGAAAAGACAAATGCCTGGTTAAGGCTACCTCAGATTAGTTACGAGCTGGGAATAAAGAATTGTAGCAGATTTGTTCCTTTTCTTTACAAGGGAATTTCTGAAACAATGAATGACTCAAAATCCTTCAACTTACTAAACTGGACCAGTTTAAACTGATGAAAATGCATTGTTTCAGTTAAGATTTCAGCAGCCAGCTGAACATCCTTCAAAGTCGTACAAGACTCAGGCAAAGAAATAAAATGACTCTAAGGAGCAGCCAGCAATTAAACCATGCTAAACCCCAGGACAATAATGCCTTTAACCAGGGCAAAAGTGAAGGAATTCAGCAAAACGTACAGCTTGACTGCCTCACACAGGCCTTGTCTGCACACCAGAAATCTTTGCAAGTGTAACTTATCTACAGGGGTAGATACTATTTACAACTTCCACCCGTTTGCCTGTACCCGTTTGCCTGTGCAAACAGCCCCAGGATTGCTGTACAATTCCTACTAAGAGTCAGGAAAAAGACTTGGTCTAAAATCTCCCACAGTTCTTCACATTAATAAAATATATGAGCCAGAGATGATCTCTCACCTTGTGCCTTAGGGACTGTGGATTCAAGGTTTGATTTGCACACCAGAAAATGCTCCCTGTGAGTGTGAAGTGACTGTGTAAAACAGCTGATCTGCAGGACTGGGCTGCAGGGTAATTCATGGCCACAGCAGGGAAATCTAAATCAGTTTCCTCTGAATTAACCTAATCACATTTATTTTTTGAGCTCCATTGTCTTCTTGCCAGCCCTCTCCAGCTGGATAACTGCAGGAAATTGGTCTCACACAGAGCATAAGCTGTCTCAGCACCTCCCAGCCTTGCTTAGGGGGTCTTTCCACGCGTCTCTGTGTCTCCTTCAGCTGAACTGATAACAAACTTATGTTCTGGATTGACAGATCCATCACAGGAACCACAGATGACACCATCACGATATCAAACTGATGCTTCCAATCAGAAAACAGTATTTTTTCTAACCAACTCTGAGAACTTACATAATGATTTAAAACCTAGACTTGTTTTTAGATTTTAAATTCCAATATTCCCTCTAAGTAGGAACTCTATCTATAGCTTTTTACAGAATTCTATATCCAGCCCTTATTCCCAACTATGCCTCTACCTCCCAGCACCCAGGAAAACACGACACAGCTCTACCAAATCTACACTCTGCCCACTTTTCCTTGCTGTGTAAGGTTCTGGCTCCTCCATGGCAAACTCCCAGCTCCACCTGAGCAAAAGGGCAGAACACATCATCCAAAAACCCTTCAACAACCTGACATTCTCGGAAAAAATAAACCCAGCAAGGCATTTATTTTTGGAACACACCTCCTCTGCAAGCACCAAGGGCTGTAATGAGCAGGCTCTGCAGGCAGCTAAATCTGCCTGTGCCTTCTGTGTTGTCAAGGACCAGCATCAACAATTTTTCAATAGATAGGGAAAAAAGTCACCTAGCTGGTACTTGAAATCCAACCCCTACCTGTATAAAATAAGCACATGCTTAATACCAGGACTCTGAAAAATTGCTCAAAAACTACTGTGAGCAGAGGGCAAGCACCCCAAAAGGGTGAAAATAAAGATCCAAACTCTGGTTAAGTTCAAGTCCTTGTTCTCAGGGCAGACTCTATTAAGAGGAAAGATTAGAAAAACCTCAAGAGAACAGTCGAAATAACTCAGAACACTGTCAAACACCTTTCCACCCACCCTGCACATGAGTTCTCTGCCCCTTGGTGAATGCAAAGTAATGATAAATAGCTCCTCCTGAACTGATCCAACACAGTCGAAGTTCCAAACACCTGTGGTGCAGACACCACCCCCCCCAATTACAGGGAAAGCACACAATTTTGGCTATAAATCACTCTTAAAACACCCCAGGCTGCTGAATAGCCCTTTCTGTATCAGTTGTGCCAGTCTTTTCTGAAGTCCAGACGTGGATGTGTGAATATTACGTATGTGTTCTTAATTTTTACAGGGGTTTTTTTTCCTCAATTTTCATCACAACTGCCAACTGAGATACTTTATATTAAAATCTGAAATCAATACTTTAGGTCAGTTTTCTGGAAATCCTGTGCCAACAGAACCTCTGCATTTGTGCAGAACACTAAGTGTGATACTTAAGATCATGCAGCATCTACAGCAATGAACACATTGTGTTTTAGTGTCTAACCAAGAAAAAGGTTTCCCTTTGGCATCCAGAATCGAACATTTTGGGCTTTGCCCTTTTTAGGAAAAAAAAAAATTAAGCTGATGGTGAAAAGACAGTTTGATCACAAAAAGAACCCTAGTATTTTTAATGAAGTACACTGAAGTTACATCTCACCTGACAGCAATGCCATTTAATTCTTGGTGTGGGGGCACAAGTAGCACCTCTTCATGTTTAGGGGATGTTTATCCTGACTGCACACATACATTTTTACAAGAAATACAGATCATCATCACAGCTGATGAATTTAGCTACATCGTAGCTGATGAATTTAGCTACATCGCAGCTGTCTCACACCTCAATCCACTGTTCTGCCATCCTGCTATCAGAAATGCCAGTATTTCTATCTGCAGGATGTTTAGTTAGCAACCAAGTAACAGCAGTCTGTTACAGACTTACCCTGTGGTTATGACTAAACTACACTCTGGACTGACCCAAATATGAGTCCTGGTTTAAAATAGTACTTTTGAGAATACAGCAGTGTTTCATCCTTTTTCTCCTTCAAACCAAGAGGATGTATGTAATTCACCAATTAACAGAGCAGGACATCAGCACAACAAAGTCAGTGTCATGTCTGCGTGAGTAGCTCTGTGAAATGCTGTTCCTCATTCCTGCACACCATTTCAGAGAATCGCGGGATGGTCTGGGCTGGGAGGAACCTTAAAGCCCATCTCATTGCAATCCCCCTGCCTTGTACAGGGACACCTTCCACTACACCAGGTTGCTCCAAGCCCCATCTAACCTGGCCTTGGACACTTCCAGGGATGGGGCAGCCTCAGCTTCTCTGGGCAACCTGTGCCAGTGCCTCTGCACCCAGATGTCATTCCCCACCAAACTAAATAATTCCCTCCACGCCACCCGCCCACACGCCGCTGTCACCCAACCGCTTCCGCCAGCCATCGCTCGCTCCTCACCCCCAAACTCCCCCAAACTCCACCGCAACTGCACGCCGGGCCCAGCCGCAACCCCCGAGCCACCTCAGCATGACCCCGGCCCCGGCCCGGCCCTCAGGCCCTCCGCCTCCCCCCCAGCCCCGGCTCCCTGAGCCCGCCCGGCCCGGGGCCGCGCCGCCCGCGCCCTTACGGGGCATCCTGGTGAGGACATTGCG
>VZTG01004992.1:2620072-2647895 GCA_013397845.1 Melanocharis versteri | reverse complement strand
GGCTCGGTGCGCGCCCCGCGGTTGGTGCGGGATGCGGGTTCGGTGCGCGCCGGCGGCGCGGGGCCGCGGGGAGCGTTGGCGCAACGGTGGCGGCGGCCCAGGAGCGGCGGCGGAGCGATGGAGCGCAGGGTCAGGCACTGCCGCTTCCGCGCCCGGGCGAGCCCCGCGTCGCCCCCCAGGCACAGGGAGGTCGTGGGTCCCCTCGGAGGGCTGCGCGTCCCGGTGCAGGAGCACCCGAGCCGGCCCGGGCACAGCGAAGGAGCAGCCAAGAAGAGCAGGTGCATCTCGGCTCCGGCGGCCGTTGAGAAGGAGGCCCGGGGTGCCATCAGGAGAGAAAGGGATCATGAGAGGGGCAGCGGTGACCGCCAGAACGAGGAGAAGGTCCTGGAGCAAAGCGGGAATAAGTCCTGGAGAAGAGCTGCCGTCCAAACGGAGCGACCCAGCCTGGCCTTTGAGGCCCGCGCCGTGAAGGTGGAGAAGAGCGATGCTCCGGCTGGATCCCTCTGCGAGCTTGGGAGCCCTCCTCAAGATCAGAATATCCCGGTCTTGTTTCAGTCCTTACCTTCCCGGTCCCACGTACAGCTCCAAGGCGCTCTGCCCTCGCAGCTGATGCATGTGACTCCGGTGCCGGTAAAACAAGTGCCAGTTCAATTGCAGCCTCTACGGCAGCGGCCAAAGATTGAAACAAAAAACGTTCCCCTCACAGTCCTGCCCTCGGATTCAGGTATTGTGGTCAGAGAGCTTAATTGGAAATAGATAACGGACGCTCAGTGGCACACAGGTGACAGGTTATCAAGCAGGAGAACACAAGTGGAAAGGTCATGTTAGAGGTCATCCCTTTGCGTAGGCTGGGTTTAGCACAACTCTCTTGCACAGCATAAGATGCAAAAGCACGGGAGCAGAGAGTTCTGTAGTGATTCGTTACAATCAATGCAGTTTTGTCACCTGGCTCCTTGTCTGCATGAAACCCCTTAGGACAGTGTTCAGAATTATGCTGAGTTGTGATTGCAGTTTTGAAGTCAGGAATCTGCTTGATTTTTAAAGCTACAAAGTACTTACACACCTTTCTGAGAAAATCCGGACATGTTAAATGAAGAGCATTTTGAAACATCTGCATTAGAAGCTTTTTTAAAAAAATATCTAGACTTTCCAAATTAATTACTTAAGTAAGATCTTAAAGACTTTTTCCCTTTATCGATGATGTGAAAGAGTTAATTCCTAAACCTTTTCCAGAGAGGAAATTGCTTGCTCAGGGATCAGTTTTAAGGGGCCTGGGGATTCATCACGTTGCCAGCTCAATTTAAATGCAGCCTGTGTTTACAAAGAGCCCAAGCCAGGTATCATGTAACAATCGTTTGGGAACACAAGTTCCTCCAACAAAATGAGTATCCAAATCCAAAAGAAGAAATAATTAAAAAAGAAAAAAACAAAAAATCCCCAAAAAACCAACCAACCAAACAAAAAAAAAAACCCTAAAACAAACAAACAAAAAAACCACTAACACAACAAAACCCAAGCAGAATCCGAAAACATCAACAACCTCTTTTGAGAAGGCAAGGACTGCAAAGGTGTGAGACTAAACAGCTCTAGCATCCTTAGTCCTAGTCCCTGCATCTTTAGGGCTTTGGTTACATGGTTCTGGTGGTGATAACAAAGTTGCAGTGGTGTGGTCTGTGCTATACAGCGATTAGTTTGTAAATTCATAAGAAAACAAGCCAACTGAAATCCAAACTGGTGTGTTAGCAGTCCCTGTTACTTCCTTCTTCTGTTTTTTTTCAATTATATATAACGAAAGCCACGACACTGATTCCTTGTGCAGTGACTCTGTGAAGGGCAGTGGAGGAAACTCAACCTTAGTTATTTTGTAGGAGCTACTCTCCAAATGTGCACAGAGTTCCATCTGTTCCAAGGCTCCAGTGATGCTGTTGCCAAATGTCCTCTGGTTGTGATGTTGAGTGTGACCTGCTGTATTCTCTGGGAGGTGATGATCTTTCCTTGCCTTGTTGCACAGGGATGCCAGACACTCCATTCAGCAAGACCAAAAGCGGCCGTGTGAAGCGTCCCATGAACGCGTTCATGGTGTGGGCTCGGATCCACAGGGCTGCTGTGGCCAAAGCCAACCCCGGTGCCAACAACGCCGAGATCAGCGTTCAGCTCGGCCTGGAGTGGAGCAAACTCACTGAGGAGCAGAAGCAGCCGTATTACGAGGAAGCTAACAAAATAAAACTGAGGCACAGGGAGGAATTTCCTGGTAAACATCTTATTTATTGATCTGAATGCTTTAGAAGTGCAGGGCTTTTTGGAGAATCAATCTCTTGCATTATAGCAATTAATAGAGATCAGAAAAAAATTACAGATATTTCAAGCACACAGTCCTTCTGTGTGCTTGAAACTGTATGAATTTTTTAAAGCATCCAAAATGATGGTGCTTAGACCACTGCAGCTCCAGCAGCTCTTCTGAATGCTTTAGTAGTCAAATGGACAGAGAGCGAGTTTGTTGTGAACATGGCCTGCTGCATCAGTTTCCTGCTCCAGAAAGAGCTGCCCAGGTGGCCTGTGGTGACACATGCATCCATTCCTTAAAAGCAGGAAAGGGAAAAGTCACAGGAAGCACAAACAGCATTGTATTCTGTGGGATTCTTCAACATGTAGACTTGAGATTCCCACGTAATGGTGTGGAAAATGTTGTTTCTCAGCCCTTTGTCAAGTGTTAAAGTTTGTACCCTTAACAAATTCATTTATCCAGAAGATAACGGAGCATAAGTACTTTGAATATTTTTAAAAAGCTGTTGAGATACCAGGTGTTGTGATCCTTTCTCTCTCTGTTGTCGTAGTGCTGCTCATTCATGATCCTGTCAAATCTGTCATAAACAAGGAAAAGAGCATCACTCTCCCTCTCTCCTTGCATCTTTCAAAAAAAGAAAAAAAAAAGGTGTTTCTTTAAAGTTGCATTAAGAGTTAATCTATGTAAGAAACCCAGCAGCTCGGTAAATTCATGATACATTTTTATGTCTGTAAGTGTTTGGTTAATATTGTCAGGCAGAGGCAAGCATAGTCTTCCAAAATCTATCCAGGGTTCCTGGTGGGTCGTATTTTCTGTTATGTCTTGTAACCTGCAGACATGTGTGAGACTTAAGGGATTAAGGAAACAATGAGGAAAGACCACATTTTGAACAGTCATGGTGTTCTTCCACACCAAAAGCCCGCGGTACAGTGAGTGTCATGTTCTCCTTAATGTACTTTCCTCAGCTGGGCCACATCACACCCCAGTGTTTGGTATTTCTTTGTCTCACAAGCAGCTATTACTTGGTAACTTCTAAACAATGCCCAAATATTTCTATTTCATTTCCATCTCCAGTAAAATTCCCCATTTCCAGCTCACCAAAACAAGTGGAGCATTGCCATTGCCTAAAGGAGCAGGTTTTGGACTTGTCTTATCAGGTCCTTCAGAATTACAGATAACATAGCTTTAGATAAATCATGAAGCCATCCAAAATATTGGATGTCTGCATCTTTTTTTCATCTCTGGCAGGTTGGGTTTATCAGCCGTACAAAAAGAAGTGTTCTCCACCACCTGGCTCTGCTGCATTTTCGGGCACGTCCCAGAGTACCATCACTACAAATCCAGCTGGCACCCTTCCTTTCTCATCACCTACTTACTCTTTTGTCAACTCCAATGTTAAGAACGGTATTGGACGCCCAGTCTGTGAGTTTTCTGCAGTGAATTATTTTAAAAATTCAGAATTTACCTGTTCCAGTAAGAGTTTGTATTTACAAGAGCATATAATGACAGGGCAAGGGGGAATGGCTTCAAACTGAAAGAGAGTAGGTTTAGATGAGATCTTGGGAAGAAACTGCTGTGAGGGTGGTGTGGCCCTGGCACTGGTTGCTCAGAGAAGCTGTGGTTATTACCAACACTTCCTTTCTATTTTAAGTTGTTAAGCTACTGCTGTTTCTTTCCTTTGTTTGGTCTCCATCTCATAGATACCCTGGAAGGATCCTTCTTTTTACAAAAAGTCCACACTGGCAGTGAAATAGGGTGAGAGCCCCCAGCCCAGTGTAAGAGCTGATCTGCATATTCCTTAGAGAAAGAGCTCTGGCTCTGTCAGCACATGGATAGTGGATTTCAACAGCAAATAGCTCAGATCCAGGCAATGGCATTTTCCTCTTAAAGCATCCTGAAAAGGGCTGCTTTCTTTGCAATGAGACAAGAAAATGAAATGCCTGATTATGCTGTGTGATAATACTTGGAGATATTAAAAAAAAAGAACACTCAGCTTTGTTCTGGTGAAGTTCTGAGTTAGTGATGTGTGCAAATTCCTATGCAGTGTGTTTTGAAATCTTTCCCTATAAAGGCAGCCCTGTTGATGAGGTGTGATTTGAAAGTGTGCATTGAAGTTTGGGCTCTGCAAAACATTTCGAAGTAAAATTGTCTAGTGGGTACATTCATTGTTGAAATAAGGAAACATGTTGGAGATTAGGGTGTTTTAGGCTCCTGAGCACACGGGTGTGTTATAGACTTGGCTCACTTCAACTCAGTAGACTTGTGAGGTCTTCTGAGCTGAAGGCACACTCCAACCCGTTGTGGGGCCTTATTAGGACAGGACACAGCCTCGCCAGACCCATAGACACAACTCTTCAGCCACTTTCTTCCCTCCCCTGAGTTTCTGTGGAACGAAGCTTTAACGTGTGGGCTCCAAACCCATCTCTCAGAATGGTGTCACATTTGGTATATGACATGAGTTGCTGGGAAATGTTTCGGGGGGAATTATTCTGTCTCTACCCAGAGATGCTGTGGTTTGCTATGATGCAGTTTATCAGAACTCTGTATTCATGTCTGATACATAACTGTTTTGTTTCCTGAAGGTGAGTCTCCCGCCATCCGTCTGCCGGCTGCTTCCATCCAGCACGCTGGGCCCATGACACTTTTCCAGACCTCGGCTGCAAGCACCACATCAGTGGCTGTTGCAGTTCCAACCCTGCCCCTGCGCCCTGTAGTTTCATCACAGCACTTTGCTGAACCTGCTCAGACAGAAGCTTTTGTATCACCCGGGCTCAATTTCTCCCTGAAGAGACCTGCACCCGTTTTCGCTGAGAGCTTCAGCAGCAGAAACCCAAGCAACATCAGCAGCGCTAGCGGCAGGTTTTCTGTCTCTAACAGTGAGATCCCAGGGATTTCTGTTTTTCCTAGAGGCATAGCTCTTCCCCAGGCTACCCCTTTTATTCCCTCACCCGCCTATGTGCCTGCTCCCATTGGACAACCAGCCAGTCTGTTTGGAGGAACTCCTCAGTTTCCATTTTGCCACCCTTCCTTTATACCTGGACCTCGCTGTTTCCCCTCAAGGTAATGAAACCATTTCAATACCAGTCAGAACAAATGCTGAAAGGCAGTGAGTCTTTTGACTTTGCAGACAGCTGGTGGAACATTCAGAGGGGGAGGAGCTCTTACCTTCCTGTAGCTGCTGCGTGGTGGGACCCCCTGGCCTCAGGCTGCTCATAATACATGCCCAGTTACTGAAGGCTCCATAGAACTATTGCAGTAATTGGCACTCCCAAGGCCGTGGAAAACAGAAGTATCTTCTTTCCACTTTATGGGTCTAAGTGCAGTTGATTTCGGCAGAAGAGCATTAGGTAGAGATAATGTAAATATATGTTGGAAATGGTCAGATAGAATGAAAGTGGGTGTGTCCTGGAGATGTCTCCTGGGTACACTATGGTTGCCGTAAGTGCAAATATTTCTGAAACCCAACCTGGCGGGAGGTGTCTGCAGAATTCTTGTGTCAGTAGTAACTCCTAGTTCTTCATTTTCAGTCTCTGAACAGTCAGTCAGGGGTCCCCTAATCGAAGAATTTCCAAGCTAACACGTGTAGTGTCCCGTGGGTATTTGCTGAGCTGAGCATGCACAGAAAGCAGCAGTGCCCTGGTGCAGGTGTGCAGCTCAAACACCATCATCTGATGCTTATTCTTTACAGGGCATCATTTTTCTTTCACGACTGTGCAGTAGCAAACCTTACAAATTGTTATGATTATTAGACTTAAATTTTGCCTGTTTCTGCTCATTCTCATTAGTAGCAGCAACTGATATGTTCTTTTGGCAATGAGACCACCTGGTCTTTAATTAGGGCTAATGATGACCCGTCAAACTCAGAAGAAATTCAGGAGCTGATAAGTGCAATACAAGACATTTCTATTTTTGAAGTCCTTTAAAGAAGCACAGGACACGTGTTCCCAAAATTGCTAAAAATGATCTTTGCTCAGCCCTTGGTGTCTGAAATGAGATGGTTTTCTGAGGCCTTTGAGAGAGAAGAGGATTCTTGTTGCATAAGAGGCTGTTCTGATTTCACACATTAATGGACTTCTGAAGGCTGCCAGCTTTGCTAATGCCAGGGTTACTCTAATACAATGATTTATAAGTTCTTTGTCCTATAAACTCATTTCTTGCATACAAGAGTCGTGATTTCTGAACTGGAAGTGCAGATGTATGCACTAAAAATTTAAATATTAGATTGGAATGATGAATAGTCCCCTGGAAACCTCAACAGATACTGTATCAATGTCTTCACAATGCCTGCACTGCAGAGCTCTATTACTTCTTCGTATATTTTGTTTTCTTCGCAATGTAGTGAATTTCTCTAAAATGCTGTAAATTCCAATCCCTGTGTCATTCTGCATCAGAATAAAAATTCAGGCGTCTGCCACTGGAGGAATACAGTTCCATTTGACATAGTAACTTCCTGCAATTTACTATGTGGTTACTTTTTAAAAATTTATCACTGTGCGTTCTTTAAATATTAACGTTGACGACCATATATTGGGCACAAGGATTCTCTGTCCTGTTTGATAGCAGTGTAACAGATGCAAGAACTCACTAAAAATTATAAATGAGAGCGTTTTACCCCAGGTCTGTCACAGATTTTGGTGTACAGAAATTATACAAATTGACTTTTCATGCTTTGTTTTTTTGATCTGAGTGTGTCGTTTAACTCACTGCATGCTGGTTTATCCATGGTATTATTTGATTGATAAATACAGTGGGGTTTATATTTGTTCCCAGAGCAACCTCATCTGTGCGTGAGGTTGAAGAGATGCTTATGCACAGCAGTGGAATCTGAATGACTCCTGTTATGGTCCTAGCGCTGAAATTAGGCACGGTTTTAAAGTTTGTGTGTTTTATAAACCAGGATAAGCTGAGTAGCACAGAACATCAGTGCTGTTGTGCAGCCCTGCGTTTCTGAAAGCCAACCCTGAATCTCTTTCCTTGCAGCACATTCCCGCTCAGAGCTCCGTTTGGCTACGGGAATTTCTCCAGCTCGGTGCCTCCGTGCTTTGGCTTTTATGAAGAGAGGAACCAGAGGCAGGAGGTGGTATTTTCCACTCTGGATGAAGACTATCGTTTCAGGGCATACTCAGAAGAGAGGCTACATGAGAACCAGCGCGCCTGCGGGAGCCCCGAGGTTGTGTCCTGTCAGGGCACCTGCAGCGAGGAGCGAGTTCTGAGCCCCCTGCCACAGCTGGACGTGGAAGTGGTAGAGGAGGTTTTGCCATCCCCCCCATCTACTCCCTCCAGCACTTACATTGTCAATGTAACTGACAGTGATGAGGAAGAGGAAGTAAAGTTTTTTCAAGTATTATAATTTTTAAAACGTATTATAATCCAGAGGAATATTATAGAATGGGAAATAAATGTTTTCCTCAACACCAGCTTTTCAGTCAGTGTGTTCAATGGGAAGCCCAGGTAGCCTTAGTAAGTTGCACTGGTCATTTTGAAGTGTCTGATGAGCTGTTTGGATAAGAGGAACGTCTTATAAATAGTAGAAAATGCCTGTTCATTTCTAAATTCTCACCGAAAGCTGATCTGGCCTGCAGGAATGCATGTGGCCAAATGTACTAATTCCTCCACAAGTATGTTTCGGGGTATAAAACAGCTGTTTGTGGGATTATTCTCTAGATCTAACTTCCCTCTTCTCACATCTTTCTTTTTATACCCTGTGGAGTAGGATATCAGACATATTTCAATGCACCAGAATCTAGAATGGTACACAACTGTTATGTTTAATTCTACCAAGCCCAGAGGAAGAGAAGACTGGTTTAACACATCCTGGGCATACTAATGGGAAACTACATGTGAGGGTGATCCCTTCTTCCCTCGCAGCTAGAGCGGATGTCCTGGACTGGTGTCTAGGGATCCGTGTCTGCAGGTCTGTGTCACTGCAGCCAGCCCTCAGCTGAGCTCTCTTGAAGGCTCTCCTGTCTTGTCTACAACAGAAGTGTAAGTCACACAAACAACCCACTCAAACCTGGCTTCCTCTGCATCATCCCTCAGCATGTCTGGCAGCCTTGCAGCTGAGAAAATGTGATAGAAGAGGTTTTTAGTTCCCACTTCTAGGTCATTTTCAGCTCACCCACAAACTTCTCCTGAACGCAGATTCCTGAAGTGCCAAGTGTCTGTGCTGTTACTTCTCCTCCTGCAGTGTGTGAGATGGCCAGCGTAGGCAGGGCCAGTCCCTTGGTGACTGTGTGCCCTCCTGCAAGCCTTCCTGGCAGTGCAGAGGGTAACTGGGACATAAGAGGGACATGTTCTACGCTCTTATATTCATGTTCTTCCTTACTGTTTACCTTAATCTAAACTAAAAATCACCTTGCATCCTTCTCAGCCTGAAAAACAGATGCAGATTTTCTGTACAAAGTTTGTCTTCCTCCTGCTACTGTAAAAGTCTAAAGACACTCAGTGCTTCCCAGAGCATCACTGGCTGTGGCTATTTATTTACAGAATCAACTTTCTTCTCTAAAATTACTGGACAGTTTTATGGATTGGATGTTACTAAAAGCCCTTGTGCTGTTATACCTGTTTCCCTTCTCTTATGAGAATGAACTATTTTGGTAAAATCACTGTTGTGTTGGAGAAGTCTGCAGGCAGCACAGAGAGGATTATGGTGTTTCACATGTGGAAATAGAGTTAAAAAGATATGTCTGCAGATATAATCATCTTCAAGTTCACTTGCCTGTAGGAACGAAGCCAAAGTCATAGCAGAAAGCAGTAGCAGTGACCCACCCTTTAAAAGAAGCACAGGGAGTGCTTTGATACCCTTTTGCTATCAGCACATCAGGACAAGCCCTTGTCTAGCTCCTGATCATCTTACAGCACTTCTCCCTCTTTGGCAGGACAGCTGCTCCAGGGCCCTCCCAAATATTCCTGCTGTCCTGCATGGGTGATGGAAAACCAAAGCTAAACAGAATATTCTGGGGCAGCTGAAGCTGCTCTCAACTGTTGAGACTCTGGATAAAGGAGTTAATTCCTGAATCTCCAGTTTCCCTCACGGATTCACAGCCTCCCTCCTTTGATCACTCCAAATGATCTGAACAAGCAGAATGTTCTGTAAAACGGGAGATTTCACATTCCGCTCAAGTCAGCCAAAGCCGTAACATTTCTCTCATCAGTGGAGTGTCTGTAATGCAGAGGTTAGGCAGCAGTCTTCTCCCCTCTCCTGCCAAGACTTTGATTCTGGGTAACATTTCCTTCGGTGTCAGCAGGAGTCTTCTCAGAGCACTTAGTTCCACAGCCTTTCCTAAGAGAGAGATCCAGTGAAGTATTACTGAGCTCTGATGCACGTCTCAGCCATTCTCTGCTCGAGTCTGTTTCTTGAATGGGCATTTTCCTCTCTAGGCCCATTTCCTTCTAGGTGGCTAATTCTGATTTACTATGAACATAGAGGGAGAATAGTCATCTTTTGCTCTCCAGTTTGCTCTCTAACAACAATAGCGTTAAATTATCTTGCAAATTGTCAAGCAAGTGCAGAACCCCCTCTGCAGAAGCTCTGCCATCAGCTTTGCCCTGGAGAGGCTGAAACACCTCTGTGCTCCATGCCTTGGCCACGGGGGATGTACCAGATGAGGGAACAGAGCAGACTCGAAATTCTCAGCTGATACTTTTAATCAGGCAGTTTGGATCCTGGAGGAAATGAGTCTGAGCCTGTGTAATTCTTAGATAACCAGAAGTCTGACCTTGTTCTGTGAAATCCAGCTAATGTCCCCCTGACTTTGGGAAGAGCTTTTGAAGAAGTGAGCACAGGCAGGATCTGACTCACCCCATGCCAGAAGCAGCGTTACAGCACCTGAGCACTGTTAATAAGGCTAAAATCCTGAATTTTTCCATGCAACAATGTCTCAGTAATGTAAATGTAAATACCATATATATATATATATATAGATTAACCCATATATAACCACTGCAAAGCCTGTCGTTCTATTTTTATACAGGGAGTTTCTGGTGATTATAAATTGAGATATCGATTCTCATATTACCAAGATCCAAAGATAAAAATATCACTATATAACAAATGCAAATATTGCACGTATTTTATTTTTATGATACTTGGACACTGAAAATAATCACAAGCAGATAGTTGTTGGCCTAATTAATTTAATAGTCTTAAAATAAGGCTCCTTTTATTCCATTTTAAGATTTTTTTGAGCTGATCTTCTTTTAGAGAAATATATGGAGCAGTCCCTGCAAAGATTTGTTGTGCTGAGAAGATTTGTGACAATCTTTTAGTACAAGCATACATTTTCCTCATCAAAGTGGGTTTTTTTCCTTTGGGTAGGCAGAAATTTTATGCAGGGATGAAAGCAGAGTAGCTAAATTTGTGTCTAAATTTGGCTTGCATTTTTACTTATTTATAATATAGGCATGCACAATAGTGCCATTGTTTTCTTCTATATTACAGGCAGCTATAAATAAGTAGGGGAATTCACAGGGTAAAAAAAAAAATCAAGATTTCCCTTCAGGATATTCCATATGATTAGAAAAGAGCTGAAATTTAGCCCCTGTATTTTTTGCTCTGGGAAACAAGATTTAGTTGTGTCGTGAAAACTCATGACCTCTCTATGGGTCGGCTAAAATGTCATTTATAGCCCTCTCACCCTGATTATTCCCTCTAGGTGTCCCTACAGTGCCTGACTTTCCTCTGCCAGGGTGGTATCAGGAATAAACTGACCTTCACGAGATCAGAGAGGTTCAGTGTGTGACGTGCTGGGGGACAAAGGGGACATACGTGAAATATAAACCAAAATGGTATCTGAGAATGGGAACGGCCACCTTTCCTTTGGGCAGCCATGGCAGGAGCCTGCAAAGACCTTCAGTACAAGAGAGATTAGAGTTTTCAATAGCATAAATAATCCTCTGGACAAGAGACAAACCCATTACTGTTGTCTGGCAAACCTTTATTTTGAAGGGAGTATTCACTTCCTACCAGCCTGATTTACTGATACACTCTGCAAACCTACCCACGTGCAAATTCTCCCCATTTCTCATTTCCCTGGTGGTTCACCTACACAGACACTTTAAGTATAGAGATGAATGGGAAGGGTTGCATGGATAATGCAGATCAATGTCTGTCAGAAGAGTGTGGCTAAGAGGTAATGGCACTTCCTGCCACTCGGAGCTGACCCCATAAAAATCCATGTCAGTCAACCCTTGCAGCCTCGAGTGGGGCTGCAGCTGAGCTGGCTGGGAGTCACACACTGACACGGGGAAGGCAGCTGCTTTCTGTGGGCTCAGTGTGTGCAAGGAGCTTCTGCAGCACCGTGGATTCCCCTAGTGTTTGCAGCTGGTGGAATTCTGCAGCCACCTCAGCACGGCCCCACTAACTTGGACTCTCCCGTCCCGGTGCGACCCTGACCCCACAGGCTGATTCAGCAGTGAGACACAGAGTCGTGCAGTCCCCCAGGTGCTCAGCTCCCTGAAGGGCAGAGATCCAGCAAAGAGATGATGTGTGGACTTCAAACCTTGGCTCAGCCCTGAAGGATGCAGGAGAAGACAGGGATGCTCCTTTGGGAGCCTCACAAGTGGATAACCCTGAAGAGCAGCACCGGGAATACGAGCTGTGGATGTTCCCAAATCCTCCCTCAAGCCTGGCCCTTCCATCGGCCGTGAGGGGAGAGAGGCACGGAACATCCTTTTGCTTCTGCCCTTATATACAGGCACATAAAAATCTGTCCTGTATCCCTTCAGCTGTCCAGGAATAATGCATTTTCCAGGAATGGAGAGATTTAGGATGTCTCTGGAACCATGGGATCAGCCATGATAAGATTGCACATAAATATAGCAAACAAATAAATAAACTCTTCAGCCTCTAGAGCTCCTTCCTTCCCCCAGCTCTCCCCTTTTTCCGAGCTTTGGAGGCACAATGGATTTCCGTGCTGGCGAAGGCGCTGGAGGGGAGGTTTTCAGAGGGAGCTCCAGGGAGCTGCTCAGGCTTCCCCCTGCCCCGGGGGGGGACAGAGCCGCTGGACCACCGGGAGCATCCCGGGGTGCGCGGAGGGAGAAGAAGAGAGGAGGGGGCTGCGGAGCGGGCGCGGAGCGCTGATGTGGTGGGAGGGGACAAGCGGCGCTGGGCGGATTTATAGGGCGGCGGCGGCTGCGGACCGCGGTCCGTGCCCGGAGCCATGCGAGCCCGGGGGCTGCTCTGCGGCATCGCCCTCTCGCTGCTGCTGCGGCCGCCGACCCGTGAGTGCGGGATGCCCGCTCTGGGTGCGGGGTGACTGATCCGAGTGCGGGATGCCCGGTCCGAGTGCGGGATGCCCGGTCTGGGTGCGGGGTGACCAATCCGAGTGCGGGGTGACCGANGGGAGGGAGGGAGGGAGGGAAGGAGGGAAGGAGGGAGGATGGATGGGTAGGTGGGTGGGTTGGGGGATCCTCCTGCTTTTCCTACAACCAGCGCGGAGCTCCCTCTCCTCTCCCGCCCCGGCTTCGTGCTGCCTGACCGCGGGGAGCGGAGGGGCCGGGATGCTGAGCCGCTCCTGTTGTCCCCGCAGCCGCTGAGGCGCAGCTCCAGCCCGAGGCGGTGGTGCCACGCTGGGCAGCCCCGCGGGGCCCCGGCAGCCCCAAGGTAGGTCGCGCCCAGCGCTCGGTTTCTGTTTTGTTCGCAGACCTCCCTTTGCGGGGGCTTGGGGGGATGTCGCGGGTAGCGCAGCACCCGGCGATGCGCGTTCTGGATTTGTTGAGCTGCGGGGATGAGCCGGGAGCTGCCACAGCTCCTGCAGGTCGCAGGAAAGGCTGTGAGAGCTGGCTGGCGCATCTGGGAGCTGCATTCACCCTGCCGTCTGCCATGCCTTAAAGCCTCGATCTGTATCTACCTGAGCTGTGTCTGTGAAAGAGGAGCGGGGCTGCACAGTCAGTGGCATTTAGGGAACAGCTGGGTAGAAGAATCTGCTGTAGGAGAATATGATCTCAGAAAGCCATCTGTGTCCTGGGCTGCGTCAGAATAAGTGTGACCAGCAGGTCAAGGGAGAGGATTCTGACCCTCTGCTCTGGGCAGGTGAGACCCCCCCTGCAGTGCTGTGTCTGGGGTCCCCAGCACAGGAAGGACATTGACCTGTTGGAGCCAGGCCAGCGTTGGGCAGTGGAGATGCTCCAAGAGCTGTAACAGCCCTCCTGTGAGGACAGACTGAGAGAGTTGGGGTTGTTCAGCCTGGAGAAGAGAAGACTCTGGACAGACCTTGTAGCACCTTTCAGCACCTAAAAGAGCTACAAGAGAGCTGGACAGGGACCTTTTACAAGGGTGTGGAGTGACAGAACAACAGAGAATGGCTTTAAGCTGAAAAAGGGCAGGTTTAGACTAGATATTTGAAAGAAATTTTTGACTGTGAGGGTGGTGAGGCCCTGGCACAGGCTGCTCAGAGAAGCTGTGGATGCACCATCCCTGGATGTGTGCAAGGCCAGGCTGGATGGGGCTTTGAGCTCTCTTTCCTAGTGGAAGGTGTTCCACCGCAGGGATGGAACAAGATGATCTTTAAGGTCNGAGGCGCAGCTCCAGCCCGAGGCGGTGGTGCCACGCTGGGCAGCCCCGCGGGGCCCCGGCAGCCCCAAGGTAGGTCGCGCCCAGCGCTCGGTTTCTGTTTTGTTCGCAGACCTCCCTTTGCGGGGGCTTGGGGGGATGTCGCGGGTAGCGCAGCACCCGGCGATTCGCGTTCTGGATTTGTTGAGCTGCGGGGATGAGCCGGGAGCTGCCACAGCTCCTGCAGGTCGCAGGAAAGGCTGTGAGAGCTGGCTGGCGCATCTGGGAGCTGCATTCACCCTGCCGTCTGCCATGCCTTAAAGCCTCGATCTGTATCTACCTGAGCTGTGTCTGTGAAAGAGGAGCGGGGCTGCACAGTCAGTGGCATTTAGGGAACAGCTGGGTAGAAGAATCTGCTGTAGGAGAATATGATCTCAGAAAGCCATCTGTGTCCTGGGCTGCGTCAGAATAAGTGTGACCAGCAGGTCAAGGGAGAGGATTCTGACCCTCTGCTCTGGGCAGGTGAGACCCCCCCTGCAGTGCTGTGTCTGGGGTCCCCAGCACAGGAAGGACATTGACCTGTTGGAGCCAGGCCAGCGTTGGGCAGTGGAGATGCTCCAAGAGCTGTAACAGCCCTCCTGTGAGGACAGACTGAGAGAGTTGGGGTTGTTCAGCCTGGAGAAGAGAAGACTCTGGACAGACCTTGTAGCACCTTTCAGCACCTAAAAGAGCTACAAGAGAGCTGGACAGGGACCTTTTACAAGGGTGTGGAGTGACAGAACAACAGAGAATGGCTTTAAGCTGAAAAAGGGCAGGTTTAGACGAGATATTTGAAAGAAATTTTTGACTGTGAGGGTGGTGAGGCCCTGGCACAGGCTGCTCAGAGAAGCTGTGGATGCACCATCCCTGGATGTGTGCAAGGCCAGGCTGGATGGGGCTTTGAGCTGTCTTTCCTAGTGGAAGGTGTTCCACCGCAGGGATGGAACAAGATGATCTTTAAGGTCCTTTTCAGCCCAAACTGTTCTCTGGTTCTGTGAATCTCAGCTATGAGGGTGCTTCACTAGGTGAGAAAAGCCAACCAGCAGCTCAGGTGGGTTTGGCTGTGTCTCAGACACTGTGTGTTAGTGCAGATCTCACCCCTGCTGCTGTTACGTGGATGGGTGAAGTGATGTGTCAACAGTCTCCAGACTCTGACGATCACTGAGGTCCAGGCAACATCAAACACGAAACACAGTTCAGCTTCCCAGGCTTGGTGTTGTTGCAATCAAGAAGTGCATTTCAAGAGAAAGAGAAAAGTCCAGAGGGTATTTTTACATTGTGAACCAAAAAAAAAAAGGAAGCTGCAGCATTATGGAGACATGATTTTTTTTTTTCAATAGTGGTGCTATTTGGGAATTTATTAATGAGTCTTTTCCATATGATGAGACTTTCTAAAATTTATCATTGTGTCCTATTACACACAAAAGCCCTACCATGACTCTCTTGTGATCTTAATTATTTTTAAAATGCTCTTGCAATGCTGCCTGTAAGTTTTGGTTCTGTTATTGATAGTGATGCAAATACATCTGGAGAGCATTTCCCCCTATATAAATTTGCTGGGTCTCAGGGGTCACACTTGGTTTGTTTCAGGCAAGTTCCCATTGGCTCTGAAATGAGTGTTAGCAAAGCTTGTATACAGCTGGGATATTTCATTTCCACAGCAACTGATGGACTCTGAAGCAGTGGGATTACTGAAGGAGAAGGGAGGGTGATATTAGTAATAATGGTGTTTGCACAACTTTTGTGAAGAGACTTTATGGTGATGGAGACCCTCAGCTATGGGAAAGGCAACCTTGCAGTGCTTTCATGTTAGTGAGTGAAGCACAGACCTACCCCGAGATGAACTGAGCACCTGTGATTTAGTAAAAGAAGCTCTGCCTCTTGCAATTATCCCTTATTGTACATCCTAAATGTATTAACTTGTTTTGCATCATCTGCGTGGGCCTGATGCCACATCCTGGAGACTGAAGGGAGGATGAGCAAAACCCAGAACATGAGCAGGAAGCTGATGAAAAGAGATGTTTGTATTTGCTGAAATGGCAAGTGAGCATATCTCTGGGCTGACAGAACATCCCATTCAGTCAGCCTCACTTTCTTTCACTTTCAATGTTCTGTTCCACTAAGTCTCCTGCAACATTGATTTAGAAAATACTATGGGTTAATAATTTCACCAACCCCCATGATTTCTTTTTTCTTCCAGCTGAATAAAGCACATCGTTATATTAATATGAGCTATTTCTCTTCTGGGGAATTTGTTCATCCATTTTCTTCACAAGAAACCATTCAGACTTGGAAACCCCAAGCTGACTTTACGTAGTGGTTCTGCTTTGAGGGAGATAAAACTGCAGACCTCAGATCCTCTTCTAGTTGCTCTTATTCTATGCTTTAAGTTTCTGGAGTGACTCTTTTTTTTAAATGTGGGGGTAAGTGTATGCATCTGCCATTGCACTAAGAAATTGGGTGCATTCTGTTCAAACCAGCAGGCTTTGGGGAGGCCTGAAATACTGTCTGTGCAGTGGCTGGGGTCTGGAAGCATCCAAGGGTCCCTGTTCCCTGCCTTTTACTGGCACTTTCTGCGAGTAAAGGAACGATGTGAAAATCTCTGGAAGAGGTGTGATTCCTCCCGTCCTGGAGTAGGCTCCTAAAAATGTCTTTCTGCTGTGACAACAAAGGAAGTTTTGGTTAACTAGCTCAGATATTTGACTCTTCAACCTCTGGGGCAGCCTGGGATGTCCTGTGATGTGGTGCTGAGCACAATCTGCGGGATAGGGGAGTACAGGGAGCTCTTCCTGGCCAACTGCACCTCCAGGTGCTCCAGCACCAGGACTTTCTGCCTCATCTGAGCACCCTATTCCTCCTGAGACACCAGGAGGTGTCTCTAGCTCAGGTACAGCACCCCAGCAGGTGCCTGTGCTGCCTCCTGGCCCTGCATGGCTCTGTGGGATGCAGCAGCGTGCCTGGAGCTGGGAACCACCAGGGCACATCCCTTCCCTTCCCCATCACTCCAGGTCTGAAGCAGGAGGAAGGCAGGGGGTGGTTTAAGGTCAGCTGCCATTTCCAGGGGAGCAGTTTGTGTTTGTGGATGTGTTCATAATTCTGATGTATGAGTAACAGGCTCCCTCTCTCCTGCATGCAGCATCCACTCCGAGCTGAAGTTACAGTAAAGGCAGAAGGCCAGGAGCTCGTCTTGGAACTGGAGAAAAATAGGTAAGTGTGCCTGTGCCCTGCACTGTGATCCCAGTTAAATAATGAACAAGGATTACAGTGAGATCAACAGGAAAACCTCCACTGACTTCAACAGGGTTTTGATAAAGACAGGATGTGGAAGTCCTTCTCTGGATTTCAAGGTTATTCCGAGTCCCCTCAGATGTTAATCAGCCGAGCAGCACTGACTATAGCAGAGCTTTGTCAGCAAAAAAACAGATGGTGACCTGGCCCTCAGTGTGTAAACTTATTTTTGCATCATAATTCTTCCTACATTAACTGGAAAATGTTGCTGATATGGAGCTCTCTATTTACCAAATGGCTCAGTGCTTTAGAGTCAGTGTGACTCTAATGAGGATTTCATTTGCTGTGATCCAGAGAGGTCCCGCTCTGCTTCCTAGGAGAAATGATCTGACAGTTTCAATTCCATTAGTGCCCTTCACGCTAAAGGGGACTGAAAAATTGGTTTTGCATTAACTGGAATGCAGCCTCCTCTCAGGCATGTGAGAGCAATGCTGTGTGCTGTCACAGGGTGTGATGCATATTGGATTCAGCTGAAGCTGCAGGAGATTAAGGTGGGAAGAAGGACTCTGGTCTGGAGGCCACCCCAGAGTCCCTCTGTCCTGGGAGTACATTAGTTTTCAGTGGTGGAATAGCAGCTGGGAATTCAGCTGCAAGAAGCTTGCCTGTGCTCAGCAGTCCACTTGCACTGTTGGTGTTTTATTTATTTTTAAATGGGTTTGAAGATTTATCTATGGAAATACAACCAAATGTTTGTCTGCTAGAATCAGTAGGAATAATAACCTCGGAATAATGACCTTGGTTATATTTTAAATGTATTTTATGGACATCCCAACCACAGAGATTGAGGGCTCAGCTTTCCTCCTGAAAGAGTGAAGCGTCAGAAGATGTTATTAGTTCTGAGGCAGTGCATAAACCTAAATGATATTCAGGGTATTTTGGAGGAAAACCAGATTTTTTTTGTCACTGGCTGATGGAAGACGAGCACATCCTATGAGGTGTTTTCTGTAAAAAGTCATAAAAGCTACTGAGAGCTCCAGTGCTGCAAAAGCTGGATGCTTTTCACAGGCAGTCATGCACCTGTGTAGAGCTAAACAGAAACAGCCATAAATCTGTGTGTTCTAGGGTTTTTCAGCTGGGAAGGTAACACCAGGCACCACCAGCAGTGCTAAGCCAGTCCTGTCTGCAGGAATAGCTGCGGCTGCTGCCAGTGGTACCGTGCCAGGGCTGAACTGAGCCTGGAAGCAGCACAGCCGCTGATGCTGCTGGGGGTCTCCTTCCAGGACTGCCAGGCCATGCTGATTCTGCAGTTGCTAGGCAAAGTTGAATATTTCTGGCACAGCAGAAGCTGGCCAGAGAAAGGATCCTGGCAGAGTTGATCTGTTTTTGCTCCAAGCACAGTGATGTAAGCTCCAGGTGCCTCGCAGGAGTGGTGCCGTGCTATTTCCAGCACAGAAAAACCCTTTGCTGGTGTTAGTAAACAGAGGTATAATAATAGAAGGTTCCTATTGTGTTTATTTCCTGAAATGCATTTTCATTCATTGGGATGTATACACTCAGGCTTGGAAGTGTGTGCACACACTTCCACTGCAGGATGGATCTCCTTTACCAGTGCTGGTGGAATACAGCAACTGGTTTGGAGATTTTTAATTTTTATTTTCCGTGGGAAATGCAGGTGATTCATAGATAGCAGTGCTTCACGTGGGAGTCTTGCCAGGCCTTGCTCAAGCAAGGTGATGGTACTGTCCCAAAATGCAATTAGTGGAAAGGCTCCACTTCTCAGAGACTTATGCAAGTGCTGAAGTAGTTTAGAGACTTAATTTAAAAGAGGAATGATGAAGTCCCTGGGAGCCCTGTGTATTTACCAGCATCCAGAGAGCACTTTTAAGTGGAGGCAAACCTCTTTTCCTGGTTGAAGAGTGTGGCAAGGCAGAGCCCAGCCTGGCCCCTCACGTTCCCAGCTGCTCCACAGCCCCCAGGAGCTCCTCACTGCTCCTGCCTGTCCTGCAGGGGAGGCTGAGGTTCTGGCCGAGGTTCGGGGTGCTGAGTAGCTGCAGCATCCAGGACTTCTTCTGGGAAGAGGTTGTTGCCCAGGCAGCAGGAGAGAAAGTGAAGGCTCCCGAGTGGGAAGTGTCCCTTCAAAGCTGTCCAAAACCTGTAAGCTTCGGGTTTCAGATTCGTGTGAAAGTGGGCATAAGAGAACTGCAACTTCAGGGAAGGTACTTGAGGCTTTTTAAATTCAAATAAACCTCAGAGTACTGGGTCATTTAATTGCTGCAGTTTTAGAGGAGCCTTTGGAAACCAGCTTTGCTGCTGAGGTTGGTGCTGTGCTCCCCCTCTGTCCCTGGGCTCAGCTCAGGGATGTGAATGCACCTCCTTGGCCCACATTTCACTCTTGTATCCACATCCCAGACTCCCATCATTCAAGGAGAGCATGAAATGATGGGCATAATTCAGATTTGGTTGGGATATGATTTACCCAGTGTTTCCCAGAACTAGAAAGGTGATATGCCAAGCCACTGAACCTGCTTCAGGTGATGTTCTTGGTGGATTAGGCAGCCTCATTGCACATTCCCCACACCCCTTATGGAGACACAACTGACAAAATTGCTTTCTAAAGTGGGGGAAGTGTCTAGGGATGCAGTAGCTTTGGAATAAACATTCTGGTTTCAACATGTGGAAGAAATGTTCACACCATCCAATTTCATATTCCATATGAAAAGGACATTGTGTTCATCCACAGAGGTGAAACACAGAAATTATTGCATATCTTGCTTCAGAGCTGTGCCCTACCCAGTGTTTTGTAATAAGCTCATCACACATCTGCTTTTGGGCTTCATATATCTGTGAATACAATTATTGCATTAGCAGTTAACATAATATTGCATTATTTCCTGTTCAGGAGTTTGATAAGAAGTAAGGAGCACAGTGGAGTTTCAAGCAGAGTTCATGACACACTAACATTTCAGAATAATGACAAAATATATCGCTCAAACGACTCAGGATTGTTTTAAATGACTCAAACCCATGTCCTGCAGCTGTGGGACTGGAAAGCTCAAAGCTGCACAAACAACAAATATATGGAGAGTTGCCTATAAAGCAGCTTTAAATTTGGCTGGGGCTTAGGAGCGGAAGAATCTGAGTTGCAAACCTTGGATGAAAAGTGACCTTTTTTTTAAAAGGCATTTGCATTTGTTAATAAAAAGCAGCTTTGAGCCAAGCAGGGACAGGCTGAGAGGCTCTCAATGTGTGTGGCAGCACTGCCTGGTGTGAGCCTTTTCTTAGTGAAGAGGAGAGCTCCCATTTGCACAGCAGAAACCTGCATGGGATTTGTCTTCTCACCTCAGTGAAGGCAAGGGAGCAAAAAGATCTCTTCTCTTCTCTTCTCTTCTCTTCTCTTCTCTTCTCTTCTCTTCTCTTCTCTTCTCTTCTCTCTCCTTTTTCTCTTCCTTCTTTCTCCTTTCTCCTTTCTCCTTTCTCCTTTCTCTCTTCCTCTTTGTGTCTCTCATGGGAAGAACAGCCTTGGGAAAGGCCCTCTCAGCTGCTCTCTGTGGTGGAGGCTTCTCCACCCTGCCTGTGGGTGAATCCCTGGCACAGCCTGGGGCTGTGTGTTTCAGCTCCTTATCCTGCCCACTGCACGGGGTGGCAGAGCCTCAGTGGAGATGTGCAGGAACTGCCTGAGGACACAGCAAAGAAATTCCAAAGCTCATCTGGTCTGACCTCGGGAGCCATCAGAAAGGTGTTTTCAGGCCACTCTGACAGGGAGCAGTGTCATTTCCAAGCTCTGCTGGCCCCACCTGGGTAGGTGACAGGCGCTCCCACCCCGCCTGGTGCTCTCAGGGGTGCAGTCAAAGATCTGTGTGTCACTTGTATTTCAGTGTTTCCTGCTTTTGCACATTTCCAGGGCCTCTCCTACCAACTGAGTGAGGAAGTTGCTGCCCGTTTCCGAGCAGGAAGGATATATGAGATTATTCCACTGATGGGCTGCACATCATCAGTGTCTAATGGGCTTCCTTCATGGGCAGGGATTAAGGGTTATGCAGAGGGGGGAAATTGAGTTTATCCTGCTCTACTGTCTCTTGAAATCATCAGAAAAACAGGGGTGGGACCTGGAAAGCCACAGCTGCTTTTCAGCCTCCTGATTCCCTTGGGATATTCAGTGATTCCTCTGTGTGGGGCAGAGAGGAAGAGACCAGGAAACGGAGCCTTTTAAATCTTTTGTGCACTGACTCGTTATCAGCCAGTTTTCCATTTATTTCATTTCCTTTTTCCTCTCTGGGCAACCTTTGTGGTTCCTATTGGTAAGCCAAGGGTCTAGGTGACAAATCTTGCTTGGGTCCTGTAACGTAATTTACAGTGAGTGTCACAGATGATGTGGGTGGGAGAAGGGCATGGAGAGTCTTTAGTCTGTGATGCTTTTCTAGGCCCTACAAATGGCTTGTTTAGTTCCACCTCAATAGCTGGGAAGCCACTTTTTCCTTCCAAACTGCTGTGTTTACACAATAAACATGTTCTTAGCAAAAGCTCTAGAGGAAGGGAGCTTAAGAGCTCCAGGATTCATCTGGATGGAACTCACCAAGAAAAAAAAAATTGGATTTCATTGGTTTTATAAAGTGCCAGGTTCTGACAGCAATATTCCAGAGGCTTGAAATCCCCCATTTCCCACTAGTGGTGGATATGGAAAGCAGGCCTGCCTGCTGGTGTTGTCATGAGTTGGTGGTGTTCAAGATGGGGCCACTTCAGGTTTTGATAATAAATTCTGGCTTTGGGGAACATTTAAGTGAATGAGAAGCAAGAGTTCACATTCCCCTTCTTACCCTACTTGGATCCTGTTGAGAGGCAATGGAGTGGGACAGCAAATCATAGATGGAAATCTGATGTCTAAAGTTTCTTGGGAAAATCAATTCCCTCCACCCCCAGATGCTGGCAGCCTGGCTGGACAGATTTACTGTGATTTGAGGAAAGGGACAGGGAAAGAGATGTAAGAGACTGCAGGCTTCACTTTTCTTGGTCCCATGACTGAAAAATCAGTGTCGATGTTTCTCGTGAGAGCTTCATGGACCATTTGGCTTTTGTTTTCTGGGAGGAAATAAAAACCAAGTCCATCTCCTAGATACTGCTGGGTGTTTCTAAACAGGCATCTGTCCATGCAGACTAGCCCCTCTGTAAAATGAACCCAAACAAGGCTGCTGATGGGATCAAATTATTAAAAGTCCTTCTTGCTCTGATTAGCAAGAGCATCAGGATGCTGCTGGGGCACTCTGGGTGCCCGTGGGTGATCCCAGGCTGGTGCAACTGAGTGTGTTCATGGCAGCGCTGAGCTCCTCTTAGGCTTGTGCTGACAAGTGAAGTTTTACAGGCAAAACTGCTCCCATTTATCAGGAAAACAGGGGTGAGGTTCTCTAGAGCAGCTGGGAAATGTGTTCTCCCTCAGGAGGACATGGTCATGCGAGCAGGGCCCCAGCTTTCTTTCTGCTGTTTTTGGGAGGGTTTGGGTGTGCTGTGCAGCCTCTCTTCCCCCAGCTGCTTCTCTGCTCCTCAGCAGTGGCCAGATGAGCTGAAAGCCACGTCCTTTCCCTGTCCCCAAGTGCCACAGGGGCAGCTGCCTGCCGAGAGAGCTGGGTTTGCCCCGTGCCCTCAGCCTGCCTCTCCTGTTGAGAACCATCTCAGTTCATGAGTGAAGTATGTGACCTCCCTGGCACGGCGTCCCAGCAGAGCCAGGCTGCCCTGTGCTGTCAGCTCTGCACGCAGGGAGCAGCACAGGCAGGAGGGCTCTGTGTCAAACAATGATATCATTGACAGGCTGGAGCGGGACCAGGGCTGCTCCACGACGGCCATCAGCAGGAACCGGCTCAGGCCATCTGTACATTATGGCACCGAGCCACTCTCCCTTCGTTTGGCTCCCTCGCTTGCATTCAACCCGGCTCCCGAGGCTTTCCGGGGAATGAATCCTGCCAAGAGCAGGCTATTCCACCCCGAGCTTGGAGGCTGAGCTGGGTCTTGGGGAGTGACTGATCTTGCCGAAAGCTGGTCCCTGTTGGAAAGGTGTGGGGTTTCTCTGGAGCACCCCACGCGCTCGTGTGCAGCTTTCCCTGGCCTCAGACTGGCTGCAGCTGCTGCCGAGCTCTAGCAAAGGAGGCTGCTCCCCTCCCAAACCAGCTTTTTCTCTGACTTCATCAATTCTTCATGCTGATAACTCCTCTAATGAGAGACTCTGTGCTGCCTTTCAGGAAGATGATGTGTGCTAGCGATCTGCCAGCTGCCTGACTGGATCTCAGAAGCCTTTAAGTGATGTTATTTTGCATCCAGACTTCTGCAGCTTCGGCGTGAGCTGCTGGAGAAGTGGTCACTGAGGCATGTAATGTAACTGAGAAGAAAGATTCAACTTGTGCCATTTTTTTCCAGATTTTCCTTCTCCAGCAAGGAGGTGAACTCTGTGTTCTTCTGGAAACTTCCATCAGTGTTTTGCAGGGCTGAGCTCCCCTGGAATCAGCTGTTCAGCCAGGCAGGGATGTTGTCCTGAAATGATGGGCAGAGAAGGTTTTGGGGCGTGGGTGTCTCTCTCCTGTATCCAACAACTGGTATGCATTGAAAAGAGAGTGGAGACTGGCTGGTAACTCTGGTGCACTCTTGGTGACAAGAAGGTTTGTTTGCTGCTTATTTACAGTTTGGTGCTTGCTAAAGAAGTGAGTCAGGCTGGGAATGAAATTTTGCAGGCTCAAAATAAGATAGGACTTCAGGGGTGTTGCAAGATGTCCTGTTGTTTTTCCTCTTTCCTCACTGCCCTCCCCACCACACACTGTGCAATCCCCTGTGAGAGCCCTTTCTGGCAGTTCTGCAAGAGCCCCGGCCCCCCCTGCATTAAGGCTGGGAACTGTCTTCAAAACAGGACTGTTTCAAGCTCAGAATAAGAAACTGGACTTTTCTTAGGGACCCTGTGGTGTAGAGTAAGAGCCAACTGGTGGAGAGAGGCTTGGAAGTTGCAACGTGGAGACGACACAGGCTTTCAGCTCAGCAGCTGAATAAGTGCCCCTAAAAATTCGGGCAGAGCTCCTTAATCCGCTCTAGGAGGGGCTGGAGCCTGAGTGTGCAGCTGGGAAGGGATGTGCACACCCCTTGTGCTGTGTGGCCTCATCCTGTGCCCTGGAACCCGGCTCTGGTGCTCAGCACCGGGGCTGGGCAGGAGTCACAGCTCTGAGAGCCTCCTGGGCAATGCTGGAGGGGACATCGAGTGGCTATTCATGGCTAATGCTTTCCAAGAATAAAGGAGCAAGAGGAAAACACAGGCGTGCTTGTTTGGGAATGAAACAAGCAGGCTGCACAAAGCCTCAGCTACTGGAAACCCACGGGCTGGTGTCTGGCTTTAATAGCTCAGGGCACATCACACTGCTTTACTGTCTGCCCTGACACAGACCAGATACCTGCCAGAGCATTGCTCAAGGCAATTTCCTGCGAGTTAATGCAATCTGTTGATTAAATATTTGTTTCTTGCACCCTTGCTGAGCAAGCTGCTGCAGTCTGGGAGATGAAGGGAGTTATGTTCTGTGGGATGTTGCTTATCTTGGGTTTACAGACCTGGGACAGCTGAACGCAGCAACCTCACCTTCTGGTCACTGACAGCGTCTGGTGATAAGAATTAACACACCAGAAAGAGACAAAATGAGCTTTCCTGGGCTATGCTGAACTTTAAGAAGGGAGATAAAAGCTGCTGTTTTCCTGACATCAGATGCTATCAAACACAACAGTGGCACAGTTATCTGATGTTAAGCTGTGGGTACTTGCTCAGCTGTCTGAGCCTTTGAATGCCAGGTGGGTGAAGCACTTTCAAACACTGATAAAAGGTTTTGTTTCCTGTTGTTCTGCTGTAATTTAATTAGATATCACAGGCACCCAGGCCCTTTTTTAAACAGAGATGCTTTCAAAGTTGATAAGATCTGGCTGACAGGTACCAAAAGACAAGATGGAAAAATCTTTGTGTTTGCTTGCGATACAGCTTTCTCCATCCAGCTTAAGGAAATCAGGCAAGGAAAAGAAGAAAACTTTTTTTTTCTTACTTCCTACCAGTTTAGTTCTAAAATCTGGTGCATGACATGTTTTAAACAGGGATACAAAGGGACTGAGCTGCAGCTGCATCTGACAACACATTGCCCAGGATGCATGTGGCATCCTCATGGATGGCAAATGTGGCACTTTGGTGGCCTGACAGCACCGCGGGGTTCCTGCAGGAGTCTGTTTCATCAATAGGGCATGTTCTGTGATCCTTTTCCAAATTTTTGCAAGTCAAACTATTGTTTTTAAAAACTGCTTTAAACCTACATTTTATGGCTGCTGAGATGGACACAGGATATGACCTTCTTGGTTTGGCCCAGATTTTGACTTGCTGTACTCTTTTACATCACTGTTTAGCAAATGCAGATGTTTAAAAAGAACGGGAAGGCTGTTTCCTCTGGAAGAAAATCAAAATGCTTTCTATTCAGTGCACAGGAGCTCCTTTTATAGACTTTTGGTCTGATCCTGGTTTGAAGACAGGGAGAATATTGTGTACATGGGGATGACATGAACAAATTCAAATCGCAGAACCAGCATTTTCCTACAACAAAGATGTGAACCGGCTTCTGGGCAGCAGTTGAAATGCAGATGCAGATTGGTTTATGGCTGCACTCAGAGCTGGGCAGTGGAGACAGTCTGGGTTTGAGCTGAGGACTCACACCAGCGCCCAGATGTGTCCTGAACTGACCTGTGCTGTGTTTGCTACGCTTTGAATTTGTGGTGTTTGGTGCTTTGAATCTAATCCCAGTATATCTGGGGCTTTACTTGGCAGTAAAAGAAAACTCTGCAGAGACTTGTACCCATTAAGGGTCAGTGATGAGGTTGGGATGCTGGGTCTTTAAAAGTCCTCATGTAAAAATTGAGTTGTTCGCTTGCAGCTGTTGGAATTGGGTCTGGGTGCCTAATTGAGCTTTGGGACAGGCCCTCTGTTATTGTTTTAATCTAATAAATGGCTCGAAAGAGCACTTAGATGGCTCGTGGGGCCCTTCCAGGAGTGGATGTGCTCTGTGAGAAGTGCTGAGCTCCTGCCAGGGCAGCGGAGAGGTGGAAGTGGCAGGGTCGGCTGTGCTCCCACCTTCTGACCCTCTGCCACCACAGCGAGCTCTGCACAGGCAGCACAGCCCTGCTGATGGTCCTGCCATGGCTCCCGTGGCCCCTGGGCCACCAGGAGCTGCCACTGCTCCCTGAACACGTTCCTGGCAGGAGGGACATGCCCAGAGCAGAGTGCAGAGACAGAGCACAGCTGGTGTCCTGTGGATCCCTGTCTCTCACCTGCCCTCTCAGGGTGTTGCAGGTGGTTTCACACCATGGGTAGAAAACAGTGGCTGCCTCAAATCCACAACAGTGGCTCACAGCAGCAGGAATATTTACACTGACTTCAGAAAGAGCTGGATCTAGCTGATTTTCCAGCACCCCTAAGAAGCAGAAATCCACGTCAAGAGAAAGGTCTTACCATCTTTATTTTT
Organism: Melanocharis versteri; assembly: GCA_013397845.1. NCBI lineage: Eukaryota > Metazoa > Chordata > Aves > Passeriformes > Melanocharitidae > Melanocharis > Melanocharis versteri. Next base: position 2,621,341 of record VZTG01004992.1, on the reverse strand, counting down.
TAATTTACTTTTCTTTCGCTCCCTCCACTGTGTCTGCAGAAACCTGTTTGCACCAGGCTACACCGAGACCCACTACAGCCAGACTGGCCAAGCCCAGAGCACCCCCCTGACCCACACGGTGAGTGCAGAGATTGCTCCCTCCTGTGCCTGCATGGGACACCAGGCTGGGGCTTGGAGAAGCAGGCGAACCTCTTCCTCCTGAGCCTTTTTTTTTTGAGGGCACAGATCCCCACAGCTTTCAGCTAAAGGGGAGGGCAGTCCATCTTTCTGATCTGGGACGTTCCAGTGGGAAAGCTGCTCCATCCCCCAAAAATGGTAAAAACATCTTTGTGTTTTGCTCGAGCTCTGTTACGAGAGCCAAGGTCAGCCGCCAGCATTGCTCCCCTCTCTCTGGGTGCTGGGGAATTGTTTGTTCCTCACACTGCTCACCCTCTTGCTTTTAGCTTTGCCACCGGGTTCCCCACGCCGGGGACCTTCCCAGCCTTTGGGGAAAACAGCCCCTATAAGCCAGTTCCTGTTCAGTAAAAACCCCACAAATTACTGATCTCACCCGGGCTTGGCTGGCTGTGCTGCAGCAGCACAAAGACGTGCATTGGTCACAAAGCAAAACCGAGAGATAAAATCCCCATGAGATCATCTTTCCTTCGGCTGCCCCGGGGTGAGGGGAAGGGATGCCATGGATATGTTGGCGTTCCTGCCCCAAAGCCTCCCTGTCCCAGCCAGAGGCTGCCTTTGTCCCACCAGCAGCCCTGAGCCGGGGGTGTCCCCGCTGCCCGCGGTGTCACCGTCCCTGGGGCTGAGCCACATCCCTCGGGGCAGGCTGCCATCGACGGGCAGCTCCTGCTCCAGGCAGAAAGCTCCGGCTCGGCCCCGATGCTGCATCCCTCCAAGCCGTTTCCCTGGGGATGCAAGGCTCTCCGTTCTTGCTGGCCACAAGGAGCTGTTTGATGCTCTGGCAGCCGAGAGGCCGAATTCCGCCGCGCAGTCACAGAGATTTAGCGGTGATAATCAGCTGCCAGACGCAGCGGGAAGGGAACGATTACCGGAGCGTCGGCAGCGCCCGCACGGGACCCGGGGACTCCTAAATATAGCAAATGTCCCGTGCCCGTCCCAAATCTGCGCCGCCAACCCTGCCTCCCTCTGCCCTGCAGGACCACTGCTTCTACCACGGGGTGGTGCGGGGCTGGGAGCGCTCCAGCGTCACGCTCAGCGCCTGCCGAGGGCTGCGGTGAGTGCCTGCAGCTGCGGGAGCCTGGGAATGCCCTGGGA
>VZTG01004992.1:2538174-2619698 GCA_013397845.1 Melanocharis versteri | reverse complement strand
TGGGAATGCCCCTGGGAATGCCTCTGGGAATGCCTCTGGGAATGCCCCTGGGAATATCCCTGGGAATATCCCTGGGAATGCCCCTGGGAATGCCCCTGGGAATGCCCCTGGGAATACCTCTGGGAATGCCTCTGGGAATATCCCTGGGAATGCCCCTGGGAATATCCCTGGGGATGCCTCTGGGAATGCCCCTGGGAATACTCCTGGGAATGCCCTGGGAATGCCCCTGGGATTGCCCCTGGGAATGCCACTGAGAATAGCTCTGCTCCCAGCAGCCTGTGGGTAGACCTGCTCTCCAAGGCCACCCAACCTGGGCATGAAAAGGGGCATTTTGGGGAAAATGCAGAAATTGGGGTATCATTAGCAGCCATGGCCTCCTAACCAGCTCCAGGACCCTTTTCCCTGTGTGCTATGACTGAGTTTAACTCGAACCCACTGCAGCCAAAGACTCTTGTTGGTGGCTCGGGGCTGCATCTGTCACAGACACGGACAGGACTCACCACGTCCCAGCCCAGTGCTCTACACCAGTGCAGAAACCTTCTCCCAGTCTCTCACAGCTGGCAATTTCTGTGTGTTTTGGGGCAAAGTCTTCAAGTCTGAGCTCCCTCCTGGGCTGTGGGCCCTGCTCTCTGCTTCTCCCCAGGCGGTGCCAGGGCTGTGTGGGTGAAACCTCTAGTTTGGGAGTAATGCAGTCTTTGGCTGGAAAAGGGGGTCCGTGTTCTCAGCCAGGAGTAAATGAAGCAGTTTGTTGTGACCAAGGAGCTGCATTCATTTACACCAGCTCAGGGTTAGTTTCCAAAACATCACACGGGCTTTATTGACATTAGTGGTCATCTGCTCTGGAGCCAGGCTGGGAGCTGTGCTGATGGGCCTGGCTCCAGCCAGGAAACAGCCCCTGCCAAAGCAAACCTGAGACATCCTAGTGAGTGTAGCACAGGCCAAAGGGCCCTGTGAGATAAACAGGACAGTGCAGCCACCTGTGGCTTGCAATAAATACTCCAAAAGCAGTCACAGGTGTGCCGTGCTTCTGTCAGCCTGTGTTTTCCTAGGCTCTGCCTTCCAGCTCTAGAGGGACAGAGACGTTCAGTGTGCCTGTGCAGAGGCCTCCTGCACCCCTGAGCTGTCAGTGTCTGCTGGCAACTCCTTGGTATCTTTTTCTAACTGCTGGGGAGGCACAGGAGCTCAGCACAGGTGGCTGTTCTCACTCTGAGCCCGAACGTAGGTGGTGCCCATTGAGCCACACATCTTCTAGAGGGCATCACACACAGATTTCCAGCTCTCTTGCCTGTAAGATGCTCATTGAGAAAACCAGAACCATCTGGTTATGTGCATGACCCAGAGAGAACTCTGTTTTTCCTGTTGACGAACAAAGTCTTCACATTTTTCAGGTCGGTTCTGTTAAAGGCGAATTTCTTCTATTGCTAGAAAAGCTTCCACTGCCCCTAGAGAAAAGGCTGTATGTTAAACTTCTCAGGTTGCAGCACATGCTCCAATAGCCCCTCAGTGTCTGAGGCCCACCAAATGGATTTTAATATATGGAAGCTCAGGGATTTCCCCCTCTGAACTCAAAATATTCCCACCCTTTTTATTAATGAACTGACTGGCCTGGTGAGGATAAGTGTCTTGCCAGAGTCAGATGGGAGCTCAGCAGCAGCAGAAGGATTTGTCTCCAGTTGCTGTGATAGTAATTAACTTTCTCTTTTATTGCTTCCTGTTTCAACAGAGGACTTATCGTATTGAGCAGCAATTCCAGCTATATCTTGGAGCCAGCTCCCAACAGCCCAAACCAGCACCTGATTTACAGGGTGGACAACCTAAGGTTGCAGAGAGGAGCCTGTGGCTACCAGGGCACTGGGGATGCAGCCGAAGATTGGCTCAGGGACTTCACAACTGGGATGAAACCACCCGGCCAGAGGGTGAGCGGGGCTCAGCCTGGGTCTGTGCACGATGCTCCAAATATCCCACGTGTTCCCAGCCCTGCTGTTCTCTGGGAGCATAGCTCAGAAAGTGACATGAAGAACATTTAAGAGGGTTTGTAACAAGCTGATTGTGAAATAGCGGCTCCAGCAGGGAAGTAAATGGGTGTTGGGGGCTGTGGTGGGCTGTAGCTGTTCCTCCATCCAATATAGGAACACAAGGTGGGCTGGGGACAGGCATGTGGGCACTTGCTGTAGCTTTACTGACCTTGTTTGCCCTAAATCAATCACATTTGGATGTCCTTGTGTGTGATGGGGTGGGGTGAATGGCCAGTGAGAAACAAACGGGGAAAAATGACCTGTACATATATTTTGTGAAGAGTTTCTTGGGGAATACTGGGGGAATAACCCAATAACCTGTGTGCCTGCTGCTGCAGGTGAAACGGGAGACTCTGCAGGCCACGAAGTACGTGGAGCTCCTGCTGGTGGCTGATTATGCTGAGGTAAGGAGTGGGATTGTGTTTATACCCACGGAGCACTGGGCACAGAGCAGCCCACCTGCAGCATCTCCTGGGGCAGGGAGGGCAGCTGGGGCTCAGCAGGTTTTCTCTTGCCATCCCGAGGGTCCCCAGTAGACAGGGAGAGCTGTGTCTTGGTCACTTTTGTCCTGGCAGCCACCACTGGCCCGGGGAGAGATGCAGGTTGTGATTTGGAGGAGGGCAGAGGGTCAGTTCTGGTCTCCCAGGGTAGCAGTGGTCAATCCTAATTATGGCTGGGAGAGTCTGCCTTCAGAACTGGGAAATCTGAGGGTTTCCAGGAGTGATGTGCTTCTAGCTGCAGTGCACTTAATCTCTAGAGAAGATAACCATGATTATGCTCTGCTCTGAGCTGGTAGCAGATATATAAATAGACATTTTTAAGGCTCCAGATCACAGAATAGGTCTGGAAGAAGCCGAGTGAAGTCAGCAATCCCTCCCCCATCCCCAGCCTGGACAGCAGGCCAGACACACTGACAGTGCAAACCACACAGTGTTTTACTGATTGTTTAATCTCCAGCACAGACGGGAGCCAGGCTGGTCCTATCCATAATTTACAACTTGAAACTCCAGTAGGGAAAACCACATAGTGCTCTGGGCTGTAATTTATTCTGAACAAAGCTAAAGAGGCAGAACCTATTTTGGTTTCTCTGTTAGGCAGCAGGACACCAGGGAAACTGAGAAAACACATTATACACAGGAATTGCCATATGTTGTTCACCATTTGATCAGACAAACTGGGACAGAGCCTCACAGTGTGGTTCTTAACTTCCCTTTCTTTGTTGTGTCCCTCATTAGAAGAAAAGTCCCAGGTTTTGTCATGTGTTAAACAAAAATCTGAACGTTTTGCCACTTTAACCCTGTTAAACCAACCAGTTTGCTAAAATTAACTCATTAATTGCCAGGTGGTTTAAATAGGCGAATTGGCTGGATGAGTGAGATGTGATGAGAGCTCTGGCAGCCTTGACCTCAGACATGAAGTCCTGTTATCACACATTTTACATGACAAAATTGCCAGTTCTTTGTCAGCCCCTGGCTCTGGGGGCACTGATAAGTTTGGGTTGCTGCACTGTGCCACCACTGAGTAGCATCAGTGCCATGGGGTGCCAGGGATGAATTCTGAATATGCGTGTACAGGTGGGCTTAAAGTCAGATGTGCAGTGCAGGGAGACTTCATTTCACGGTTACCTTCTTGTTTCCAGAATAATGTGGCTTGTCTTAACACATTTCAGCTCTCTGTAGTTGCCTTTGTGCTGCCTGACGTGTTCATTTCTTTCAGTTTCAGAAACATCGCTCCAGCATCGAAGAAACAAGGCACAAATTAGTGGAGGCTGCTAATTACGTAGATAAGGTGAGGCTGGGTGCTTGTGAAAAGAGGAAAGCAAGGCCCAGATCATGAAATATGAGAATTCATTGGGCCAGAGGAAGGCTGGCTTTTTGGGAGAGAGAATAATGTTTCAGCAGTTCTCCCCAGTGACTTAGGGAGAGCATCTGCTGAACAATTGTGTTGTTGCAAATCCAGAACGGGGTGGGGGGATCTCCATTCCTTGGAGCCAGCATGAGCATCTTGTGTTTTACTACATCTCTGTAAAAACTGTTACCTGAGTAATGCTTTGTGAAAAGGGACTGAGGGATTCACTTGAAGTGGTAGAAAACCTGGGAAGTAGAGCTGGAAGGAGCCTTCGGAAATCATCCTTGCAGTGGTATCTGGTGCTGCTGAAGTAAAACTTCCGTGCTTTTCAGATCTACTCCCTTCCCGCTCCCCTTAAACTCCTTCCACTGCTCCCTTCACCCCGCTACCCATGAATGCTTCTCCTGTTCGTACTTGATGTGGGCAGAAGATTATTCTCTTACTCTTTTCAGGAATTTTGGCATATCGGAAGATGAAACATGATGTCAGTCTCCAGTCTTTGTTTCTCCAGATTATGTCTTTGCCATTCATTCGAAAATGAAAGTTCAATGTCTCTATTTCGGTCGAGTTTGGGTTTTTGGGTGGTTGCACATTTCTGTCTGCAGAGCTCAGCACAACGCTGAAATGCATTTCCAGAGGGAGCATCTTTTCTGGACATGTGGATCTCTAGTAGCAATTAGCAGTATATACTCAAGCTTTAAAACACAGTAAAATAACTTCATGGTGCTCATTTTATTATCTCTTTTCTTTTCTATATCTTAGTTTTACAGGGCCTTGAATATCCGGATTGCCTTGGTGGGGCTGGAGATCTGGAATTACGGGAATAAATGTGATGTAACAGAGAATCCCTACTCCACCCTCAAGTCCTTTCTGGCCTGGAGTAGCAAAGAGAGGCTGCACAGAAAACACGATAATGCCCAGCTAATCACGTAAGCTCATTTCTCCTGTTTCTGACAAATGGGTTGGGTGGGTGGGAAACCAGTTTGTTCCATGATATCCTTCCGAGGTTCCAAGTGGCTTTGTGGAAAGCATTCACTCCTAACCCATCCCACTGGCACACAGAGCCCTGGTGCTGGGAGCCAGCTGGTGATGGCCTGTGGCTGATGGCCCACGGATCTCAGCAGGGCCAGCAGCCTGGCCAGCAACGTGGATGGCATTGGAAGAAAAATTCGCAGCACCTCTCAGATCTCCTTACCTCTTCCATGGAAATTCATCCACCAGGATGAGTCAGAGGAGCTGTAGGGTTGAAATGCAGAGATACAATGCCTTTTCCCTTGTTTTCTTTGGTTGGTTTTTTTTTTCCCTCTAACATTACTGGATTTCCTCTCCATCTGGTCATTTCCTGAGCACAATTTCCAGGTCTCCCACTTCAGAGGTGCTGTCAGGATGGTGCAGAATTCCAGCTCAGAGGCAGGAGCAGAGCATGGCTGCACCTCCGAGGTGCTACCTACTACTCTCTCAAGTCCCTGAATCCCAAGCTGGCAAATATCAGGCTTATGGTAAATTAAATATTCACAAACAGTACTCAGCTGAGGATCCAGAAATAGTCCTTTCTGTGCTTGTTGCAAAGCTCAGCAGGAGCGCTTTTTGGAACCAAACCATTATAAAAAATAGGATTGTCTGGCTGGCCCATGAAACAGAGCAGCAGTCCAAGACAAACAGGCCTTAAAGCTTTGTAGCTCTGCTATGGTGTCCTGCACTGGAAGACCCTGTAAAGACAACGTGTCCCCCTGACACGGTGTAAGAAGCTGTGCACTGCAGGGTGCATTTCTCTGCCTGCCTTCTCGAGTGCCTCAGTGCCACTTCATGCTCTCTCTGGGTTCATTTCAGGGGTGTGCCCTTCAAAGGTACCACGGTAGGCTTGGCTCCTGTGATGGCCATGTGCTCTGATTTCCAGTCAGGAGGAGTAAACATGGTGAGTAATTGCCAACACTTAATATAAAATTTCTTGCCAGCAGTGAATACATAGGATAGATGTATAAAGTAAAGCCCAGGGAGAAAATATTCCCTGTGAAGTTCTCCACTCACCTGCTTACAGGCAGGAATACCTTCAGTAAATATTTTCTACATGTACTGATGAGAAGTTCCCCTCACCCCACTTACCCAGAGGTGCTCAGGACAGGCACAGGTAAAATGCTGACGTGCCTCTTTGGCCCTGCACAGGATCACTCTGATAATGCCATCGGTGTTGCTGCTACCATTGCCCACGAGATGGGACACAATTTTGGCATGAATCACGATTCTGCTGGCTGCTGCACCACCCCTGCAGCAGATGGGGGCTGCATCATGGCTTCTGCAACCGGGTGAGTTCATCTGGCATGGGGGAGGAAGGCAAAGGGCTTTGTTACAAGAGCCTTGGTGGAGTAAGAACTAGAAATGTAGAGTGAAAGTGGGTTTGTTTCTGCCTGCTGGAGTCAGTGCTAATGGACAAAAACTTGCCAGACAAACCCTGGAGCAGTAGAAATTTGCTAATTTCCCAAGGAACTGATTCCTGCCTGAGGCTGACCTTAGGTAATGGCAGCAGTTAAAAGTGGAGGTCTGAACTGTCTGGCAAAAGGAAAATTTTCCTGTTCCCTTTTCTTAAGAGTAGTCATTGGTTTCTGAGAGCCTGTGTATGACAGGAAAGAAGCCTTTGAGAGAAAGGGGAAGCAAGAGTGGCTCTAGAAGCTGATAGGAATTCAAAATTTCATTTTGGATGAGGAAACATAACAATTTCTACAATTCAGTCACGAAACCTGTCAGACGAGCGCCTTCACTTAAAGCCACATTCACCATTTTCTTAAGCCTTCCTCTGTTTGAACAGATTTTTTTTTTCCGTAGACATCTTTTTTTATGTGCATCATTTCCCCCAAGGAAAACCATTTGGGTGAGAAGTGAAAGCGTAGTGGCACACAAGTAGAGCACACAACATCCACACACACACACACACAGCCACACATGGACTGCACGGGCATCGTAGCAACAGAAATTAATCATTCATGTCACAAAAAATATTCACGTTCTTCAAAGCGAGGCGGTAGATAGGAAAAATTAAATATTATTTTTAGCAGCTGAGCTCACAGGCAGTTTATCACAGGCCGAGTGCTGGATTCTCAGGCTTGTTCAAGCAGTTAGGAACAAACCACAGCTCCAGCATTGAGGAGCTGAGGACAGCCATGCTTGTCAGAAACCACAATCAAATGTAACTCGACACATTTTGGTTGTATAAAGTTTATTTTGTAAGGCAATTATATTATTAAACAATCTTGCAGTTCAGTCTCACCTCGTCCTCAAGTGTAATGCAGGCGCAGGAAATCACAATCTGCTTTAGCATAACTCCAAGAATTTCAGGGAGAGACCTGTGTCCTTTGGCACTTGTCAGGATTTGCATGAGCTCGTTTTTAGTTCTCTAAACCGTTGCCTTGATCTCTCTTCATGTTTTTTCTACCCTGTATCTGTTCAGGCACCCGTTCCCCAAGGTGTTCAACCAGTGCAACAGGCAAGAGCTGGAGAAGTATCTGCAGTCTGGTGGAGGGATGTGTCTCTCCAATATGCCAGACACCAAAAGAATGTATGGTGGAGGGAAATGTGGAAATGGCTACTTGGAAGAGGGGGAGGAGTGTGACTGTGGAGAGGTGGAGGTAAGAATTGTTCAGATCCAACCATTTGGGGTTTAGTGGGATGCAGTGTTTTTGTTATGTATTTTGCAAATACAGTTTTGTGATCTGTAATCAGCTTTTCTTTGTGCAGGAGACAAAAATATATTCCCTGTATGTAAATGTAAATCAAGGCTCTGAAATGTTACGTCTGACTTCACAGCGTGTAGTACAATCCACCCCAGAACTCAGGGATAGTGTGGTCCAGGGCTGAAGGGAGGTGGTTAAAACTTGGTTTAAAAAGGAGATGAAAAAGTGATTTTAGGTCACAGAATCACAGATTCATTTAGGTCAGAAAAGACCTCCAAGAGAGAGGCCAACCTGTGTCCCATCACCACCTCCTCAAACAGCCCAGAGCACTCCATGCCATGTCCAGATGTTTCTTGACCACCTCCAGGGATGGACACTCCACCACCTCCCTGGGCAGCCCATCCCAATGCTTAACAGCCCTTTCAGTGAAGAAATTCATCCTGATAGCCAGGAAGAATTCTTCCAGATGTTGCAGTTTCATATAAAAGTTCACTTGACTTATGGCTCCACTCCTGTTAAGGATGGGGCTTCCCTCGGCACTGCATCTCACTTCTGCAAATCCATCCTTTGCCTCAAAAGAGAAAAGGGAGCTGGAACCAGCAGCCCAGACTGTCCAGATGTGATGAGCACAACCAGTTGTAGCCCATCAGCCCATCAGAGGGTGGAATTCAGCTCGTGCTGGGTACCATGAGATAACGTGGAAGGGAGGGCGTTACTTTGTGTGTGAGAACACAGTGCCAGCCTCAGATCTGCCCCGGGAGCTCTGCTGCCTCTCACTGTCTTCCAGGACTGCAGGAATCCCTGCTGTGACCCCAGGACCTGCTCCCTGAAGCCAGGTGCTGAATGTGCCCATGGCAGCTGCTGTCATCAGTGCAAGGTGGGATCTCTGAGTTTTCCTAAGAGGAGAGGGAATAACAGGGGTGGAAATGTGAGGCTAAAACTGGTGGGGGAAGGGGAGAAAATACACTGAAATATGGAGTTTAACTCCTCACCTGGCTTGATTTTTTTAGATGCAACAGCCATGAGTGTAATCAAGCTAGTGGGGTCTTTTCTCCTGGTGATTAATTTAATTGACTCTTGTGATACCTTAAGATGAGCTGTGAATGCTGCTGGAGTGAAGTCACACTGCCTCTCTTAAACACTGAGGGATAAATCAGAGCTGATATTTCTCTCCATTGGCTCTAGAAGAAATCCAGACAGAGCTCTTGGAGCAAACACTTCCTCCGGGGATTGGGCTGGATGCTGTGTTTGCTCCGAACCCTTTTTTCTGGGGTGCAGCTGAATTCCTTTAGCTCAGGTGTTTGCTGAAGACCTGTTGGCAAAGAGTATAATTTTAAATCTCAGCTTTCCTTATAGAGACTGGTTAAAATGTGCTTCTGATTTTGGAGCCAAAGATCTCAAATTTGACGACAAATTAACTCAAAAACAAACATAGGCAAACATTTCTCTTAAGCTCATCTTTATGTTGGCACATTGACTGCATGCTCTTAGTGATCTATCCTGAGCATGTGGAAAACAATTTCCAGAGATCCACCTGGACTCACTTGGAACAACCTCCCAGATGTAACTGTGAATGCCCTTTGTTCTCCATGTGTGTGGTGCACAGGAGAAGAGTGAACTGAGTGAACTCGTAAGCAAGGGAGACGTAAGTTATGCATTAGGAAAATGTCTCCAGCAGAAATGACAGGCAAACACAGAAACAAACTTCCCAGCCAGGGAGGGTTTTGAGAACAGATTACACAAACGTCTGTCAGAAATGGTTCAGGTAAATTGGATCCTGCCCTAGGGCAGACCGAGATGGATCAGTGTCCCCATGAGATCTGGCAGCCTTACATTCTGTGCATGATCTCATCGCTACCCAGGGGAGGGATCCAGTCATTAATTTTATTCTACACAGTTCACCCAGTTAATGAAGTCCCAGAGTCACACGAGTCACTGCTGACCTCAAAAAGCCTTGGACAAGGAGGATGAAGTCACGCACACAAGATTCTGCCTTATCTACAGACATGAAAACACAGAGGAGCCAAGCAGTAACTCTGGGTTTTTCTCGCTGTCTCTTTTTAGCTGATGTCTCCAGGAACGCCCTGCAGGGAGAGGTCAGGGCTCTGTGACCTCCCAGAATATTGCACTGGCAAGTCCCCATTCTGCCCCCTCAACTCTTACCAGATCGATGGGGCTCCCTGTGACGGAGGAAGGGCCTATTGCTACAGTGGCATGTGCCTCACCTACAGGGACCAGTGTGTGCAGCTCTGGGGGCCTGGTAAGGACACTGCCTGCAGCAAGAAATGCTGTCCTTTGAGCCAGCAAATGTTCTACTCCTTCTGCTCCTCACCCTGCTGTTCCTCACCCTGTGCAAGGCAGGAGTGCTTTCCACACCTGCTGTCAGCAGCAGAGTCTGAGGAGCCTTTTCTCCTGCCTTACTCACTGGGAGGAGGCACCAAAAAATGTCCCGTGCTCCAACCATTCCAGGAAAAGGACAAGCGAGTGGTTGGCATGGGGGGAGGTGAAGCAGCCACATGAGTCTCTTCCATGCAGGAGCACAGCCAGCACCAGATGCCTGCTTTGAGAAGGTCAATGCTGCTGGAGACATCTACGGGAACTGTGGGAAGGACATCTACGGGAATTACAGGAGGTGTGAGATGAGGTACGAAGCGGAGTGCCAGCCCAGAGCTGCTCGTTGGAGAAGGTGTTTTTATGTGTTACAAAATTGTGGGCCAGGAGATAAAACTGATCCATGCGCTGGTTCACTCCCTCCCTCTGCCTCCTGGGAACCCAGCTGCATCCTTGTGGGACTTGGAGCCCTTACAGCTGAAGCTTTCAGTTCACCATTTTCAAATATCGAGTTGCTATCCTTCCAAAGCAACAGAAGAGGGGGGATTTTTTTGATCTCTAAGATAAATGTAGCTTTCTAACTGAGACAAAAAATTCTTAGTCTTACTTCTGATTTTGTTGAGGTTGGCCATCCATGGGGATGTCCCCCATCCATGAGGACTGTGGGGTGGCACCATCAGTATCCAGCAGACACTGTGGCTTGGGATAGTCCTTGGGAGCTGCCTGCTCATTTAACAATGACTCAGCACTGCTGCTTTAATTCGCATTTACAGCTGGCGCCTGAAAAACATTCAGCAAGCCAGAAATAACCACTTTAGCCTTTCCTTTGAAACCAGGGATGCTAAATGTGGGAAGATCCAGTGCCAGAGCTCTGCTTTCAAACCCCTGCAGCCCAATGCAGTGCCCATAGACACGACTGTGAACAGGCAGCGGTGCCGAGGGACCCACGTGTACAGATCTGACAGTGAAGAGAAGGAGATGCTGGATCCTGGCTTGGTGCTGACTGGAACAAAGTGTGGGAGCCATCATGTAGGTCCAGTTCTGCCTGGAGTGGCCTGGGGGAGGTTCAGGGTATCACTTTTCCACACAGAATGTGCTTTGTGGTTATCAAGCCATTAATTTTTTATGTCTAATGCTTTTCTAGGAGATTTCTCTATCTGTTAGAAAAATAATTTCTTAGAGGCTTCAGAGAAGTGGTGGAAAGACAGACACCAAAGGCTTTATGTCTTTGCCAGATGAAGTTCAGGGCCAGTGCTAAATCTGGGATATGCTAGTTGGTTGAAGTTGTCTTGCTTAAAGGTAAGACACAATTGAAAACCAAGACGTGTGAGAGCTCCTTCGGGGAGTTGCCACGTGGGCATGGCCAAGCTGCTGCCAGCTGAGCTCCCACTCCTCTCTGGTTCACGTTGACTGGGATTTAGGGTAGTGATTAACTGTTTGCTTGGGAACCAGGTTAACTTAATTTCCTGTAATTCTGCCCAGGTAATTAATTAGTTGTATTTCCAAAGTGTCTGGGACCACGTGAGTCACAGAATAGCACAAGGCAGTGACACAGTACATAACTCAGAGAGCGAGCACTGAGTTTCTGGATCCTTTCTGTGCAGGTTTGCTTTGAGGGGCGCTGCCAGAACATGTCCATCATCTTTGATGCTGAAAGCTGTAGCAAGAAGTGCCATGGGCATGGAGTAAGTGTCTTCTTTTTCATCTCCACTCCAGGCTGAAGCAGGATGGACTTCCATTCTTCTGTGGCTGCTTGTTCAGCTCAGTTCTGATACCTTCCTTAGGTTTGCTCTAGACTTTGGCTTCTCGGTTATTGATTTGCATATTTTTTTCCTGTTTGATGCATTTCCTGGTCTGTGGATGTCCATAGGATTTGACATGGGATTTAAGGAGGTCTGCTGGAGGGATATGAATTGCAATAAATGAAAAACAAGGAGTACTCTTAAAGAAAAATCCTCTGGGCCCAGTTTAGATTGAATAAAAAGTATCAGACTTATAAAAGAAAAAACATAGTGAAAAGTAACATTTAGAGCAGTTTATCCCCAATTGCTCTGCAGTGTCCCCAGGGGATGGAAAGAAAAGACAAATACCAATGGGCCAAGCTCTTTGGCCTAAACAATAAGAAATCTTCACTCGATGAAAGGGAAAACTCATGTCCTTCAGTTCAGAGATAAGAGAAAGGCATTTCTAAATGCTGCTTTTCTGCTGAATTCGGGTTATTGGCACTTCAGCTGAAGAACCCTTGTATTTTGGAGAAAGGGAAAATTTCTGAGGAAATAAAAGGCACTTCCACTCCCTAAAGAAAAAGGTTTCCAGGCAGTCAGCTCCCATTAGAGTCTCTCCTGTAGTGTTTAATTCAGCAAGGGCTTAATTTGTTTTCACTTGCAGGTTTCTTAGTAGCTGCCACTTAAATCTCTGAATCTTCCCACTCCAGGTGTGCAACAACAACAAGAACTGCCACTGCAACAAGGGGTGGGCCCCCCCATTCTGCAACAAAGAGGGGACAGGAGGAAGCTTGGACAGTGGTCCCCCTCTGCCTGAAGGTGAGTGGGACCATTCTGCTACAGTGCCACTTCAGCAGGGCTTGAGTTAGCTGGGAGCAGAGAGTTTTCCATTTAACAAACTCTGCTTTCTTGCCCTCAGGCTCTTCAGCGGTCATGATAGCTCTGGCAATCCTGGCTCCCCTCCTCCTTGTCATAGGAATCTTGTTTTTGTTCTATTATCTGAAATGCTGGAGTAAATTTGCCATCTGTTCTCTAAAGAAGACACCTCAGTTCAGGTGAGTTGTCAGTGCTGTGCCTTGTCTGCTTGTCCCCCCTCCTGCCTTCAGTGCCAGGACGGAAGAGACGTTGCAAATGCTGTGAGGAATGTCACTAAATGGGTTTATTGGTATTGTATCAATATCAGCATCACTCTTGGCTTCTCATCTTTTCACTCCAGCGAAGATAAAATAGTAAATACAGGAAAATAAAGGAGAAAACACATCAAGACTCTAACACCCCTTTCTCTCTTCTCATTGTCAGTGACACCTCTGGAACTGGGCACGCAAACCCTGCCTTCAAGCTGAGAACCCCCCAGCAGCAGAGGAAGGTAGGGGCAGGGTCCCCTTCCACCTGCAGGGCAGAGATGCAGCTGCCCCAAATGTGTGGGGTGTGGTTTCCTCTCATGTTAGGTAGTGGTTTTATCAAAGGATGGGAAAAGTAGACAGACATCACCTCTGGCTGCAAGTCAGTTGTAGCTGAGTGTAGCACCTATTCCTAGTGATTTCCTTAAAGGCAGGATCTGGAATTTCACCAGGCCCGTGTGGCTGCTTGTCTCTCCTGGTAGATCCTCTGCTGTCACATCCCCCACCTCAAAATGGGAGAAATGGCAAACCCGGGGTTTATTTGCAAGTGTCACAGTGATGCCTGGATTACTCTGTTCTCTTGATTTCCAGTTCTGCCTCATGATCCCAGGTTGTCCCAGTCCATCTAATCAACACCTGCTAGACATACACAACACCTGCTAGACGTACTCAACACCTACTGGTGTTGCAGGCAGTATTTTCTACTCAGTGGCTCACAGACCTCATGTAGATCCTCAGAAGTGTCGCAGCGAGTATAAAGGGTGGTTTGAGGTGGAAATACATAAGGATTTGTGGCTCTTCTGCACAGGTGATTGGCTTCCCTGAAGTCCCACCGAAACCTCCATCTCAGCAAGCTCCAGGGCTCCAGATGAGCAGGCAGCAGGGACCCACCTTCCCTGGCAGCCACAGCTGCAGCGTGGGGCGGCCTGTGGGACCAGCACAGCCAGCCCTTCCCAAGGACATTCCCCGGAGGACACCCCCGAGCAGGCCAGCACCTCCTGCTCCCAAACCCCCAACCTCTCAGGTATGGAGTGGTGCTGCTGTCCTGTGGATGCTCTTTGATGGGAGGCTTGTTCTGGTGAAGCCTCTCGCCCTGGGGGAAGCGTTAGTCTTGACCCAAACTGACCCCATCTCATGTGAGCATCCTCTCCACGAGGTTATTTTGAGGGCTAAAAGGAAAGATTTATTTCTTTTGCTGGCAGCTCTGTTCTAAACTTACTACAGACCCCACATTCTTACTGGAAAGAGGGTAAATCACTCAGACTGACTTAAACCCATTTTGTGAAATAATATTGTTAGTTTGGGGCCCTCGAAGAAGCAAAGGGCCCAGTTACAGCAGGTAGCAGGAGGCTGGCTCCCAGACAGTCTCTCTCTGAAGGACGTAGAGGAAAACAAACCCTATGGAGGAAAATCTTAGCAAATGGGGTTTGTTTCTAGCTCCATTGTTCCTGTGAACAGCCGGCACTTCAGCAGGAAAGAAAACTAAAACAAAAGCAGGAAGCTGAGTGTTGTCAATAAGGAATAGGTATCCTTCCCAGCTGCTTGTTGACAAGTTCCCCATGATCTCCTTTGTGTTCCCTCCCCAGCACATCCAGTCTCTTTATCTCAGTCAGCCCTGCTAGATGGAACACTTTTCATAGGATTTCCACCAGAAACCTTGCTGTTTCTGGGTTAGTGGAGAGCCACGAGTTGGGGAAGACACAGGGGAAATAATTAATGTCACTTTTTGCTGGTCTCAGTGTCCTTCCTAGATGTTTGCAGCATCTGCCAGATTTGCTCTCTTGCTATTCCTATAGGAGCTCCTCAGACCTGGCAGCCAGTGGAATTTAGTCAGCCTTGTCCTTCCCGGAGTCACAGGGCAAGATCCTTGGAGAGCAATAGATCCCCAAGCCATCAAGCATTGCATTTATGCATAGTCTGAGGAGATTGCAGGGGTTTTGGGTGCCCTCCAAGTCGTGAGTGCAGCTGTGTTTGTTAAATCAACACCTGTAAGGCAGCAGCTTACCACAGAGCCTGAGCAACAACAGGCAATTGGCTCTTGTGGGGGTAACTTCTCCCCCCGGGACATGCTTTCCACTGAAATTCATTAGATGAGTGGAAAATATAATGCTCTGAGCATCCTATTAGGGACAGCTGTGTGCACAAACAAGTGATAACTGCTTGTGGGTCAGTGTGTGTTTGTATGGGCACAAGAACGTGCACATATATAGTGTTTACAGGCATTGTATGGGCAAACAGATAGTGAGTGTGTGTGAAACTTGCTTCCAGCCATGAAGTGCATCAGTTAACGTGGCTAATTAAAGAGGCTCTGGAACACAGGTTACCTATTACTTGCAAATGTTAAGGTTTAAATTCAAAACTCTTTCTTCCGTAGGATATTTCGAGGCCCCGGCCGCCCCAGAGAGCTCTGCCAGCGAATCCCATCCCATCCAGATGCAGAGGCTGGCAGGGGAGCAGCCCTGCTGTCCCACTGCCTCCTGGGCACCCCAGAGCCCCAGGACGCCTCCAGCCTGTGGCAGAGGTAGGCACTCAGAGGGGTGGTGGGAAGCACCACTCACCCCTGGGGAATAAAACCCCTCTGAAGGGAGTATCAGGCTCCAGAACACCCTCATGCACAGCCCGGGTGGGTGGAGACAGGCTGTGGGTTGGTCACCTTTATTGCAGGGGTCTCTGTTTTTACCTGTTTCATATTAAGCATTTATTGAGTTGAGCAAAACAGTGAGTTCAGTCCTCCACACCCCTGAACACCTCCTCAGGCGAGGCATTTGTGTGAGTGGGGCAGAGCAGTGGGGTCAAGGGCTGTGGGACCCAGAACTGTTAGTGGGGAGCAGCAAAACGTGAAGATTCACACAAGACTTGAAGATCCCAGTAAAGAACAAAAATTCTTTCCAGCCTCTCTAGCCGTGGCTAAGGAGATGCTTTCTCTGCAGGGAGTGTTTCCCAGAATTGTCCTGAATACAGGCACTTAATAAGGGACTTCTGGGCACTGAGTTCAGCACTCTGCAACCTGGGCCCTTTAACACAAAACATCTCCACTCCAACAGCACAGTTATATTGTCTCCAGCCTGCAATATACAGGAGGCCAGCTGTAAAAAATGGAGAAAACTGCAGGAACTTCCTTGTGGGACAGTTCCTATGTGGTGCATCGGGTTGTGAATGCAGACAGGCTAACATCAGCTCCAGGAGAGGGCGAGGACAGCGCTTGTTCTTCCATCTGTGCTCACTCCTCTTCTTTTCCCCTTTTTCCCATCCCACCCAGAACCCTGGTGCCTGGACAGCTGGAGCAGTGAACAGCTTGAAAGTGGGACAGCCAGGCTCCCGTGGGCATTCCTGAAGCAGCCTGTTCCTGCCTGGCTCTGCCCTTCATCACCTGAAAACACTCTCACACCTTCACTGCCACGGACAGTGCCTCAGTTCCTCTCCTCCTGCCCCACCCCAGTTTCCTCTGTGACCCACCAAGCTGCAGTCAGGCACGGCAGGAGTGCCCCAGGTACACGCCAGGCTCAGCTGGACCCTCTCTGCCTTTTCCACGTAGGGATGACTTCGTTTGTACGGTATTTAAATATTGTTGTGCAATATCCAGTGCAGGGATGGGGCGACGGGGGTTTCACGTGTTTGTAATCAGTTATTTAAGTGTTACCAGGGGGAACAAGCTGTGAGTGCAGGTGCTGGCCCTGATGGGCTTTCATGTGAGCCCTGTTGGCTTCCTCAGCCCCCCATGCAGCTGCAGGAGCATATTGGTGCTATACAGAACCCACTGCCTCTGGGGAGAGCGGAAGGCAGCTGGTGGTAACATTCTTCACTTTATTCTCTGTTTACAGTGGGTGGCAAGTGGGGCCTCAACAGGGAGCCGATCGTGGAAATATAATTTGTGAGGCCACTTTGGATTTTGATCAGCTTTAGCAGAGGGGATTAATTATTTTGCCCATATTACCCTCTTCAGCAGGAGCGCTACAACCCTTCTGTCCTCCAGAACTCGCTTGTCTTCCCTTGGTGCTGTAAATCCCAAAAGCAGCCCCAGCATGGCCCGTGAGCTCCAATCCATGCCATTAGCACACACTCAAGGTACGACAGGGCAGCTCTGGCTAAAATCCAGAGCAAAAGGCCAGCAGGAAGCTCAGCAGAAGGCAGAGCTGAGACCCCTGTGCAGCGTGCGGTACCGTGAGCAGGAGATGTTTTTGCACGTGTCTCCTCAGGCTTTGGTCTGTGCTGAGCTGTAACTCAGCTGCTCCCCAAACCAGTGAGAAACCTACCTGAAAAATGTCCAGGTGGTGAAACAGCCAAAATATTAACACAACACATGGTGCTTTTGTAGGACTGCTCTCTTACTCCAGGCTTTTCCTGCAGGCCATGGATGGAGAGACCTGTCTGTGTGCACTTTAAGCAGCTGATGGTTCTGAC
This sequence comes from Melanocharis versteri, assembly GCA_013397845.1. Classification (NCBI taxonomy): domain Eukaryota; kingdom Metazoa; phylum Chordata; class Aves; order Passeriformes; family Melanocharitidae; genus Melanocharis; species Melanocharis versteri. The sequence goes on along the minus strand of VZTG01004992.1, from coordinate 2,602,593 downwards.
CCTGAGGACCCTCCCTTATGAATCTGGGTTTTTCTTCTCCTAATAGTTTGGCTTTTGTATGTGGGTTTGGTTTTTTTTATTCCTCAGGATTTTAAAATAAGTCATTTTGTTATGCCAGATTTATTTTTCCTTGAAATTTCCTAGGAGAATACAGGGAAATCTGGAGCTGTGGTTACAACAGTTCTCTCGTGTCTGATTTATTACGGACAAATCCTCAAAGAGCATGACTGCTGCTCCACATGTGAGAAACTGTATTATTGGCATAAAGAAAATGAGTCTTGTTTGCTGGCTCTCTTTCCCTAAGATCTGCTCATTAAAGAATCCCAGATAAACCCTAAGAACTCATTAAATCTGTAGTTATATGTAGTAGTGTATCTGTAGGATGACTTAAGTCACATTAGTTTTCACAACTTTACTACCTCTTTCTCCACAAGGAAACACTTCACATGGTGTGTCTTGAAATTCTCACTGATTATTCCTTATCTTACTAATTTTAAACCTTTTTTTACCTTCTATGTGCCTGGAAAACAAACCAATCTAAAAAACTTCTTTCTGAAATAAGGGAGGGCAAGTAAAAGCAGCTTTCTAATCTTTATATGTCTTTTTCTATAGTTGGGGTATATGACATATAAAAATGTGTATTCAAACAACCCCCAAACTTGTTGTTTCTTGGCATGTAAGGGCATGTTTGGCTGCTGACAGTGCAGCAGGACTGTACGTACACTGTAATTGTTGATTCAACCACAAGAACTTGATCTCATATCTGAGCCCTCACTGAGGATAGCAGCACTTCTGCTCCAACCCCTGATCTTCAGCAAATGGCCACTAAAAATCACTAAAATTGTTTTCACTGCATTTCATGTGAGCATGGGATCAGGGTTTTAAAAAATGCCCCTGGACACACAATGCTTAGAGAACAACTGGATGTGCCCAGACTCTAATGGAAAACTTTATTGCTGGAATATCACAAAAATCTCCAAAAAGGTAGTTTTAAGTAAGTCCTTTTAAATTTTCAGATGTGTGCAAGTTGAGTGAATGAGACCAGGGGAACTGCAGGAGGAGTAAAAGATGGTAAAACCTGGTGTTTTTGAAAGATAATGTAACTTGGGAGAACCTATAACAAAATACATCTCACTTTCTCCCGTGTCCACATGTTAATGGTTTACAATAATGCTCTCTATGCATCTATGCAAATACTTGAAGAATGCAATTCATTGTGCCTTTTGCCTAGTTTTAATAAAATTTGTTGGTTGTCATTAATGAATACTCTTTCACTGTTTATTATTTCATTACCTCAGTTCAAATCTTCATTTTCTATGTGGCATTTCTCCAGGGATGGCAGGATTGCTTTTATGAAATGCACTCCTAGAGTGAAGAAAGATGAGTCCCATTCACAGCTATTTTCTAAAATAAGATGCATAAAGCATCACACTGATTAGGATGCCAAAACCAAAGCTGGAGTGAGTGACTTGGATTATTTTCTGCCACCAAAGGAGGTCGCTGCCGTTTTACTCTGCTCCAGATGCTCATTCTGTTGTACTCAGCTGTCCCTCAGCCCCTTTATCCTTTAGGGCCACACTAGTAAGATCAGAGAAATCATTAAAAACTTTCAGATCCACCTGAAACTGGTTTTTTTTTTGAAAAAAAACCTTTATTTCCCTTTCCACGTTCCAAAAAGATAGCACTGAAATGTTATTAAAACAAGAGGTTGCATCGTCCTCTCTCCCACAGCCTCACATTGTATTTGCTCAGTGATGCTCACACCCAGGTATAATCAGGTGAGCCTCTCAGAGGACAGCAGGACACCTCAAAGAATTCGGGGGGTTTGCCAAGGTCAGGATATTCCCCGAGGGAAAAAATACTTAACGTTTACAGCCACTTGATCTTTCAGACTGAAAAAACTGTCACAAGAGGTCCTGGAGACGGTGGCAGAGTTTCTCCTGACGTGGGGTTTACCCTGCCAGAGCTCCCCAGCCTGAGCAGGGGCTGCCCTTCCTCAGGTGGGGTCTGGGTCAGGCCCAGCAACTTCACCAAGGCCTGGGCACCAGAGCTGTTAAGGAAAAAAAAGCCTCGAACAAACAAAACTCCCATGAAAATAATTAACACTGCTTCAGGGAAACTCCTGCACCTCGCAAAAAAACAACAGCTGAAAGAGATCTCTCTGTAAAAACACTGCATGGCTTGAGTCCTGCCACTGAGCCTGAGTGAGCAGCTGCTGCGAAATTCACCGTGTTTTGCCCATATTCACCAATATTCTTGTCCCATTATTTGCAGAGCAAGTGATTAAACATGGATGAGCAGAGTCTGAACAGCACCGTTCAGTCCTTGTCTCTCACCTCTTCTTGAGACGCTGGTGTGTATTTTAGAGTTCATGCAAGCGTCTAGAAAGGAAACAAAAAAAGACAAAAAACACCAATCAATGATCCGTCAAGGCCTGGAAACAAAGACATCAATGGCCACCCGGGGGAAGGAGGGAAGGGTAAACATCAGCCGTGCCAAGAATAAGAGATGGGAAGGGGCCTCAGAGAGCAGCTTTGTTCCAGCACTATCATATTTCTAGAGGATTTTTGTTTCCAGTGGCTGCATGCATTAAGGCCCAGCGAGGATTAAGCACACCCCTTGCTGCCACACCATGACAGAGATCCCATCCAAAAGCCTGGAGAAAGATTTGGCTTTGGAAAAGACACCGTTTGTTTTATTTTCTGCTTTTCCTTTTTAAAATTTTCCATTGGCACCTGGAATATTGGCATCACCCACCCAACCTCCAGCCCCCTGCGTGTAACGCCCTAAGTGCAGAGCATGAATACTTTGGGTTTATCCTCTGGGGCGATGCTGGAGTTGTCCACCTCTATCAGGATGTTCTTGTCATCTCTGGTGACCGGCACTGGCTGTTCATTCTGAAGGACCTGGGGCAGATTCCCTAAACTGACGTCCATGTCTTTGAAAGCATGGAGTAAAAACACCCCCAGAATGATGGTGAGGAAGCCACAGACTGTCCCAATGATGTCAATCACGGTCATGGCGACCCACTCCTTAAAGAGGATGATGGAAGTGGTGATGACAATGGTGGTGAACAGCACGTAGTAGATGGGGAACACCAAAGAGGTGTTGAAAATGTCTAGAGACTTGTTGAGGTAGTTGATCTGCGTGGTGATGGATGCCACCAGCGTGACGACCAGGATCCAGGTCAGGGGGTGCTGCAGCACAGGCTGGCCAGCAAAGAAGCCCTTGATGGCAATTCCCAAGCCCTTGACCGAGGACACGGAGAAGGCGCCGATGACGGAGCAGATGGTGAGGTAGACGAGGATGTTGCTCTGGCCGTAACGGGGCGCGAGGTAGAAGATCAGGAGGAAGCAGAGGGCCAGGAGGATGGCAGCGTAAGCCAGGAAACCTGCAGGAGGGAGAGGAGAACTCAAAACCTCAGCAGCGGGCGCAGGGAGCAGTTCGCACTGCCCAGCCCCGAGAGGGAAAACACGGCCGGCTGCGTACCCGGCTCCTTCAGCTTGGAAGTCATCTCCTCCAGAGTGGTGACCTCCTCGTCCTCCGGGGCGTGTATGACCATCACAGTGCTGCCCACCAGGCTCAGCAGGCAGCCCAGCTTCCCCAGCAGGTTGAGCCGCTCTCCAAGCAAATACGAGGACAGAATGGCACTGCACGGGACAGAAAAACATCAGCCGGTGCTTTGCAGCCCTTTAAAGAAGGAACAGCGGCCCTAAGAAAGTTAAGAATGCTTCCATGTGATACAGGGACGCAAATTTGGCGTAAATTAGTCGGATTCCAGTGTGTTAATACACAATCACATGGCATCTAGCGACAGCTGAACCTGCAGGGGTGCAGGTGTGACCTGCAGATCACAGCTCTTGTGTGATCATTTTTTGCAAGGTGCAAAAATGCTGAATCTTTTAGCACGTCCTCAGAAATATTTTTTCAGGGTCTGCAGAATCACTCAGGAGCTTCTGGGCATTATGAAGCTTTTAGTGCTCAAGAAAATTACCTCAAGGACCAGTGTAACAGAGAAAAAACACGAACCTAACAACAAAAAACCTATGTTAATTTTAACTAAACCATCAGAACTATTAAGCCTCAGAGAAACTCTGAAAATACTGGGCCTACAGATATATCTGCAAAAATATCTAGTTGTTGCCCAAAAAAATTGGGGCAAGACACCAGAGCAGTCCAAAGTTTGCTTATGCATTTCATAATAACAGTCTTTCTATAAAACCTTAAGTACCCAGAGCCATGTATTTTGGTAGGAATCTTCTACTTAAAAATAAAGAAAGAAAATAGGGTTTCAGCCCTTTTGGGAACAGCTAGAAGAATAAAACCCTACAACATCAGAAAACCCTAAAAGCCTATAAAATGAAAGGCAGGTGAAAGGCAATTTGAAAACAAGCCTGATATTTTTGACCCTTTTAAATTTTTAGTACTCTTGATTATGAAGACAAAACAAAACAAACAAGCAATAAAACTTCACCAGTCCTGGGTTGGTTAAAGAGCTGAAATAAGGAATGAAGTAATGCAGATTTCTGCAATAATTTAACCTGCAGTGTATGTGGCTGCTCTCCACATGCAGCATTCCCAGAAGGGCAAGCTACTTAATTCAATAGCTCCCAAATGATCCCCCAAAAGGACAACAACTGCTGAAGTGCTTTTTAAGAAAACATTGAGACTTTTTTTGCTTTGGGCAGAATAAATCATATTAGCATCCCCTCAAGTCTATTTTTACAAGTCAAACACTCAAACAAGAAAAAAAAAAAGGCAAAATGCAAACTATAGACACAAAAATCACCTTATGAGCACGCTCAGAGCCCCCAGAGGAGTGACGATGGTCGCAGGAGCAAAGGCATAGGCAGCGAAGTTGGCAGCTTCCCCTCCACCCACTGAACAAACACAAGAAAAATAAATACCAGTGAGTTACAGAGCACTTTCTGTGTTTTCTCTTGGGGGCTCGCAAAACAGCAAGATGTCGCTTGGAAAGTGGGTTTTATGCTGGGAGCTTCATGCTGCTGCTAAACAGGGGCAGACAGCGGGTGAAAATCTATTAGAAATTAAAAGAGGCACCCCTGGAGAAGGGAGCCCCTCCTTGGGAAGGGCTGGGAGTGCCAGGGCTTGGCCAGGTCAGGGCTGACCCACGCTGGGCTCATGAGCCCCCCAGCCCAGCTGCATGAAATAAAGGTTTTAAGTCTTGTTTTAAGGGAAAACAAGTTTTTTCAAGGAAGGAGGTGCTACCAACACCTCTTTGTTATCTCCCTGCGCTGCAGCAGGAAACCTTCCCGGAGCCCCCAGGCACTCAGGAGAGGCTGTTTGCCCTGGACCTGACAGCTGCCTTATTAAAACCTGACTTTTCATGCTTTTGATCAGGTAAAACCAAGCTAGCAGGTCCTACCAGTCCTGCAGGAGGATGGAGAGGGAGATCCTGCAAACAAGACTGCCTCTCCTCTCCTCTCTTCTCCCTGAGGAACCTCTGCTGAGGAGGGGGGAACTCAACAGAAAAACAGGCTTTGAGCACGATACCCAGTTTGTTCCACACCTCATTCACAGGGACAGACCCAGGAAAAGCTGCAAACCCAGGGAAACAGCTCCCACTTACTGGTTAACAAGCCAGCCCACCAGAGCCAGTCCTTTAGGTAGCCGTGGCCTCCATCTCCTGGGGAAGAAAAGCACGTGCAAGAGTTAACAACCACATTCTTCAGAGCCAGAGATGAGAACAGTGCCTTTGGAGAGGGATAAACTGCAAGGGGAAGAGTGTGACAAAGAACAAGGAAGAATGGACATACGGTGTTGGGAACTAATCCAATTCTGGTCCTAATCCCCAAGCTGTCGGACATAAGGAGCTTGAGCCTGCTGACATGGTGAACCCTGATTTTGCGGGGTCAGGGAGAGCCCATGTTTTTGATAAATCTGGCCCGACTGGAGCTGTCAGTATCAGCAGTGTTTGACTTGCCTTGGAGAAAAGTGATGTGCTCACATAGCAGGGGTGACACACACGGACTGAGAGATTACAGGGTGAGACAGGGCAAGGGGCAATGAAGAGTTGAACAGGAAGACTTCAGGACACAGGGAAAGATCTTTTGCTAGAGTTCAGCCTCTTCTGGTTCCTCAACAACTCCATAAATGCCAAAGTTCAAATGTTATGCTTTGGTATTCCTCAGAAATCGCTGGTTTATTTGTTTTAGGGTCTTTTTGCTTGGTCGAGGCTTTTCCCAAGAACTCTTTTTGTCAGCTGCAATTTTCTGTCATTAATCTCTAATTCCTTTCAGAATGTTAAACATTCTGAAAAATAGGGAGGGGTTTGCTCTCATTTTACTTGCTTGGCTCTGCTGTGGGAAGCGTTCATGGAGGGAAGGAGGAGAAGGACATCTACAGTTGAAGCGATATCGATATTTCATTGTGCAAATATAATGTCAAAAAGGAAACCCCTCTGTGTTCAGCAGCTTCATGTGGCCAGCCCAGTGGCAGAGGACAGAGATGGACCCAAGACTGGCCAGTGGCTCAGGTGCTGCTGGTAGCTTTGCTGGCTGTCTCTGGACAGTCACTTCATCATTCCATGCCTCTGTGTCCCCATATGGGCACAGAGGAAAATGGGGATGGTGATATTTACTTCCTCTGAAAGATTATTTAAGAACTGCTCCTAGGCCAGAACTGGGAAGCAGCAGTATTTTAATTATCATTGCTCTGCTTTGCAGTTATGCAAGTAGGTCAGCTGCCAGGTAGGACTTACCCTGGTGCTGGAGCACGTTTGCAATGCTGATGGGATGTGTCCAATTCCACAGCGCAATTCTGCTCTAGGCAGTGCTGCTCCACCACTGCCCATCCATATAGACATGTGTGTGTACACATAAACACACGCCTCGCCCCAAGAGCCTGCTGCTAGAGGAAAGTTATCTGCAGGTTGTTGTGCAACACAGCTCCAAAGGATCCCTTCTGAAACCTCAGAGTTCCCACAGAGCCAGCCTGTCCCACATCCACACAGGGCTCTGGCTAATGCAACCCGAGCACACAGGGCTGCATCCTCGTCCTGGTGTCCTGGTGGCAAAGCTGCTTCACTCGGAGCAAGAGTGGGGTCAGGGCTGTGCTGCTCTGCTCCGGGGGGGCTGAGGCACGGCCAAGGGACCCATTCCAAAGAGCTTTTAGCACTCTGCTTCCTCCCAGCCTCACACATCCTGGAGTGATGGGCATGCATTGTTCTGCTGTGGGGGCACAGCTGATCTCACAGCAAGATCACCTGCTATTTATTTGCGGTGCCAGGCAGGGGAATGCTGCTTTTAGCTGAGCTCTTCCAGTGCAGAGCACTGTAAATCAGCTCCTTTCCTATATGGAGGCTGTAAATTAGCTCCTCAGCTCCCACACAGCACTGCTGTCTGGGTCTCACACACAGAGATGCACCCACAAAAGCTCTTATTTACATTGCTGATGGAAGACTGACCGTGTCCAGAGGTGTTCCCTTGCCTCAGAAGCGCTGAAATTTGGACTGTGTGTGTGGTCCCAGGAGCAGGTGGTGCCTCCCCCTCCTGCCCCCAAAAGCCTTACCTGCCCTGGTGCCTCCCTTCTCCACCAGCCGCAGCAGCCCCTTTTTCTTGAGGATGATGCTGCTCCCGATGAGGAAGCTGGAGAAGACAGCCAAGCCCAGGCCAATGTAGAATCCATAACTGCTCTCCAGCCGAGTTATCCAGGAACTATCCGAAGTCCCGTTGTCCTGGGCAGGGTCAGCTGGGACAGCACTGCTGATCACTTGGCACACGACCCGGTGGGAAAGGCACGAAAGGGTGATCAGAGACCCTTGGAGGTAAAACAGTAGATTACTGACATGAGTATCAACAGTGTCTCTGTTCTGTTGGACTCATTCAGGTGTCCCCCTGCACAGCCACCCGTGCTGTCACCTCAACAGCAACACCCAAAGATCTCCAAAGCCCAGGGCACCTCTTCACTCACATGTGGAAATGGCAGGGTGCTGTCTGACAGATCTATGGCCTGCAGTTCAAGCATCTCTTTGACACTGAATGTGTCTACATACCGAGCTAGTAGGCCACAAGGAGCTCTAAAAAATAATTTGAATTTCCAAACAGATATGCCAGAGTATTTCCACCAAACTCCAACACTATGGGGTTGAACTAGGCCTTAGCAACACTTAACCTTGTCGATCCAAAGGCTTTGATGTTTTCCAGCCAACTAATCCTTGCACCTGCCAGCTCGTCTGCAGTTAGAACTCTGGGTTTAATGTGGAGCGATGCCAACAATTTGTAACTGTGCATCTGTTCCTGCTCTGTGTGCTGAGCTGTGTGACAATAGCAGATTCATCTCAGACAATTCACTTCCTCTACTGTTTAATGGTTTTATTCTACCTATGTGCAGAGTGCCTGAGTGCTCCTAAACCAAACCCAGTCCTGCCAGTGTGGAAGGACTGAGAAACACCAAAAGCACTGCAGCCCTGCGGCTCTGGCCAAGGTGTGTTGCTGTGTGGGGGTGGGAAAATTGCTGAGTTTCTTCCTCCCCTGACACTCCTACCACACCCAGCACATCTTTCTATTGCAATCTTTACTCCAAGCGTAGTGAAGATGGTGTGACTGTGACCATGAGGAACAGAGCAGCCAGGTGGAGTACAAAAGTCTCTTCATAGCAAAAGACTTCAATTTTTTTTTTTTTTTTTGCCTGAACTCACATAGGAATTATAGAGCAAGTATTTGTGTCTCTGCAGGCAGGAGTATGGAATGGCTAAACTGCTCCCAGCAGTGCCAGGAGCCTGGGCATGGGCCCCACATTTTTCCTGAACCAGGAGCCTGGCTTAGACCTTATGCAGCTGCAATCCCTGGCCCCGGCCCACACAGCTGAGGTTTTGGTCTTGAACTGGCTATAAATGTTTTTCTAAAGAGAAAAACACCAGTGACTTTCTAGATGAGTTTCCAAGGGTTCCCTAATAAGATTTTTTTTTTTCCTACTAGAAGGACATTCTTGATCATGGAAATATTTCCTGGGGAATAAGGGGGGAACTTGCCTCCTCGGAGGGGTGAAAATCTCCACAAGGTACTACCAGGCACAAGCATAAGGCAGCGGGATGGGGTGATTACCGACTGGATTAAGTAATCCTTAAAGGAAAAAACCCCAACTCCTGGTTTCCCTGGGCGCCCTAAGGCTGGAAGAGCGTGGCGCCGGCTGCTCAAGCTTCCCCATTCCTACACAGACCTCAAAAAAAAAAAAAAGGGAAAAAAAGAAAAAAAAAAAAAAAAAAAAGGGGAAAGAAACCCCAAAGCCAGGAAAAAAAAACCAGAGCAGAGCAGTGAGAGAGAACAGCCCCAAAGCCGGGGGGATCAGGCCGAAGGGTGCGGCGGGCTCAGCTCCGCGCTCGGAGCCGGAGCGGCCGCGCTGTCCCGGACCTCTCCCGGTCCTGTCCCGCTCCTGTCCCGCTCCTGTCCTGGTCCCGGCTCTCCGGGGGGCCCAGCCGGGCCGGTCCCGCTGCCCCGGGGCTGCACCCACCGTTGCTGCAGCTGCTGTTGGTCTCCAGCGGCTCCATCGCCCTCGCTCCGCGGCCGCCCAGCGCATCCCGGGCCGAGGGCAGGGCCGCGCACACCTGAGCCCGCCCCGCTCCTCCCCCGCCGGCCCGGCCCGGCCCTCGCTGGGCTGGGAGCGCTGGCAGTGCCCCGGTGAGCCCTGCACGGTGCCCTGGCACAGCCCCCATCCCTGTCCCCATCCTCCCAGCCTTGTCCCCATCCCCGTCCCCGCCTGCCCGGTCGGTGCGGTGGCGTCTCCGGAGGGTTCTGTCCCTCCGCACAGAGCCGGGACCAGGTTCCTGCAGCACGGATTTCTCCTCTGGAGGGTGTTCCCCTTGTTGAGGAGGCCGCAGAAGGCGCTGGGGCAGCAGGAGGGGGCTCGGAGGTGTGTGAGCCCCGGTGCGGGGTTAGGGCAGCGCGGTGAGCGCTGAGCGGGCTGTGCACGCTGCACAACCCGGGGCTGAATACGGGCGTGGTGGAAATAGAAATTAAAGGTAAACGAGAGAAATGTTAGTGCCCATGTCGGGTTAATGGTTGGACTCGATGAGCTTGGAGGTGTTTTCCAACCTTTTGGGCTGCGCAGTAGGGTATAAAGTTGTTAGGGAGCATCCAGAGGAGGGCCACGAAGATTAAGAAGGGTCTGGAGGAGAAGCCATGTGAAGAGCAACTGAGGTCGCTTGGTTTGTTCAGACTGGAGGAGAGGAATCTCCATCAACTCCCACTCACACGGCAGCTGAAGGCTCCCTTGCTGATCCTGGTGTGTGAACGTTTCAGAGTGTGTGGCACATGAGTTTTGCCTTCATCCCCACCCTCCTCTGCCGACCTCCCTTCCTGCGTTTGTGCTCGGTGGCTGTGTGTACACAGAAACCTATTGCTGATGGAAAAGTCCTTTCTTTGCCATTAGCCAGGTTCTGCTGTAGGTCAACAGAGATAAGTAAAACCAATAGTGAAACAAGAGCTTTGCTTCAGCAAGCCCACATTCACAGGTAGAAAGTGTCCCTGTCATAAAGCAATATAAAGATAAAAGATTTACAGGATCTGAACATGTCTGAAAAACTGCTTTGTTCTGTTTTGTTTTGTTTTGTTTTCCCATAAAATAAATTGCCTGTTGCTACAGAAATTGCCCTTAGACCATCAGGCTGCAGCACTGCTAACACCTCATGGCTCCTTCACCCAGTGCCTGATCCTATCTCCGAGCAACTCTTTTCTCCAGCAAATGTAATGCTCAAGTGCTTTGTGAGTCATTTGATTTTAATCAAGTCTGTTCATCCATCACAGTCCCGCGGGTCACTGGCTGGGAGAGACTGTGCCAGCCAAATCCCACGTCCTCCCCTTTATCACCAGGGCACTTGATAATCAATCCAAATCATATGGCAGCAGGTTTTGAAGTAGGAAATGAAACGTGTGGTAATTTATCAGCGTTCTGGGAGCAACTTCTGCTGCTGTTATTTATTATGCAACCAAAAGGGACAAGACCCTGGGCAAGACGATGATGGTGGGATTTGGCCTCTATTTAGCAAATTTACTGGCTGATGCTGGTTAGGAGCTATTCATGCAATGCATGTGAATGCAGGGCTGGTTGCAGAAATGGATGTGATGGTGGAGTGGGACAAGTATTTGCTGTGTTTGCAGTGCTGACTCCCTGTGCTGCTGGGGGGAATTCGTGTCCCCTGTCCCCTCACAGGCTGCTCTGCCTGTTCCCTCTGGTGCTTGGGGCACCGTGGGGCTCTCCCCTTTGCTGGACCTTTTCCAACACCCTGAGGTCTTGCTCATAGCTGGGGAGGCCTAATTGTGGTGGGGTTATTGGCAGTTAAACTGTGTCCAAAATAATTTTCAAGCTTTTTCCCATGAGTGTTGTTGACATCTGTGCTCACTGTGCACAAAGAGGTGTGAAGGAGGCAGCAAATTTTTATGGAAGAGATCCGGGGTTGAAATAATCCTTTTGGTCATGGTGCAGGCTCAGGCATTACTGCCACAGCATGGTGCAGGCAAAAGCAAAAGGCACTTTGGGCCACAGCTTTACCCTCCCCTACCAGCTTGACTTCCTAAAGGAAAAGGCTGATGTGACCACACACACGTGTGTTTATGTACTCCTTTTCATCCCCAGAGATAAATCTGAGTCTGTGGGCCACTTCTGCCAGAATTGACAAGGGGTGAGACCTCCAAAAGAAGCCAGTCTAAGTCCTGGGAAGAGAGACACGATGGGGAAAAAGTCCCCAAAAGGAGGGGACACTGCAGTGTGAGCTGGCTCTGTCAGACACAGGGGAAGGAGCGTGCCTGGGTGACACCACTGGGGGAGAAGCTCCAGTCAGATTTTGCAACCAGCCGTGGATACAAGTGTGTCACGTATTTCCTTCTCTCTGGCACAGGGACTGCGGGGGGTGCAGTCTATAAAATCACGAAGTCACAGGAGTTGCATTTGATGGATTTAGCAAGGCTGTGTTCGGCAGTATGGGAGTAAAGAGCCAGGCAGGATCGGCCTGGAGCCTTCTGTGCTTAGTCAAGGGCAAGTTGAGACTGATAGCAATAAAGCAGGGATGCAGCCAATGCCTATTTTATTGCTTCATATCCTCATTTTAATGGGAAGGCTGTAATTAAGGGAATTTAGCTCCAAGCTATGACCTCATGGGTTGATACTCACATCAGATGCTGCCTTAAAAATAACTCATCAGAAATCAGGGAGTCTTCCTTAGCAGCTCATCTTTTAACAATGCAGCTCCTCCTGAAATACGGGTTTCCAGGCCAAAACCTTGACTGGAATCCAGGGGGTAGAACAGGGCAGCTTTGCATGCTAATAGCCTCTCTAGCAACATCACAAAGGCTGTTCTTTCCCCTGCTCTTGTCTGCTCATCTCTTCTGTTCTGGAAAAAGTGATGGAAAACTACTGAGTATCAGTTGTCCTCTGTTAGAAATAATGGTGGAAGTATCCTGCTAACAGGTGATGGAAACTTTTGCCCTTGGATGTCTGCTAGGCATGGTTTCTGTAGAAACTTTCTGAACAGCTTTGAAATATTCTGCTCTGGCTTTGTATCATTTCAGGGCTCCAAGGCGTTGTTTGCTGCTTCAAAGAGAGTGTGAACCCTTTTTCTGGCAATGATTTGATAAGGTAGAGGTTAAGGGAATTGCCTGGTGTTGGATGATTGCAGCACTACATGAAAGGATGCCCAAAACTTGAAAGATTGGACTTTGTTGAGCAGACAGCTTTTAACTCAGCCTGTCTCAAGGTAACCGTGTCTGCAGTGGCTGAGGCTGTCATTTGGTGCCACCAGAGTTTAGACAGCACCAACAGAGACAGTTCCCAAGCCTGCCACACCCACGGTGGGTTCCAGCCCTCGCAGTCCTGCCCTCCCCATGCCAGTGCACGCACCGGTGGGTCTGTGCTGAGCTGCTGAGTGATCCGGGGTCATGAGGCCATAAAACATCCTGGCTCCTTTCTCCCAGGGTTGCTAAATACTTTATCCAGGTCACTGTGGCCCCACGAGGCCACATGTTGGCAGAGCAGCAGTGGTGGGCTGGTGATGGACAGCAGTGGGTGAAGTGACACGCAATCAGCAGATCGTTTGTTTGCAGACTTCTTATCTGGAGGCGTTTGCATCAGAACTCGAAATGAAGCAAAGCTACATGTGAAAGGCACTCCTGACTTGCAGAGGGGGTCACAGAAAGGGTAATTTTGTTAAGCTTTTGAAAGAATAAAACAATCATTAATGAACTGTTGTTTGCATTGGTGAATTGACTTTCATCTGAAGATGTAAACCTATTTAGGAGCATTAAAAAGAAGATGGGATCTATCTTTGATATGCTCCCTTAGGGTTAGTTGTTCAAAATCCAGAGTCTTGGACCCTGACACTCAAAGAAGAATTGCTTCTGGCTCCAGGTGAGACCGTGTGAGCTCTCAGCACCTCACAGGGCTGGTGTGAGAACTGGGCTGTCCATGATGCAGCAGTTAAAATTAGTTTAAAAAAGAAAAGAGAGGAGGAAGAAAAAAAGAAAAAAAAAGAGAAATCTTGATGGGAGAAAGGATAAAACCCAAACAACCTGCCCAGCATCAGTGGCTGATGGAGGAAGAAAGTCCTGCTCTCCTCTCTGCCATCCCCTGTAGCAGAACTGTGTTGAAATCAGTAAACATCGGGCAACTTTGAACCATCAAACAGTCCTGCACAGCAGGATGTCACCCACAGAGCTGCAGCACAGCCTCAGAGCACACTGGAAAGATCAACAGAGCTGCCTGGTCATGGGGTAAAGTTCATTTCCCATTTCATGTGAAGAATCATTGCATTTCTATTCCTCCTAGGCTAGGGAGCTGTTGGGAAGAAGCTGTGAAAGGGAACACCAGTTACAGTGGTTGGGCTGGAGCTGATGAGCACAGGAGTCCAACTCCCATAGACTCATGTCAGTTGTTTCTCCCGAATTCCTCAGCTCCCAGATCTTTTCCCCTTGGCTCCCACTGCTCCTTCTGCAGTCAACAACCACGGCTGGTCCTTGGGTGCTTTCAACACAAAACTGAGAAAACGACTTCAAATGGAAATTTGGGGAAATAATAGCAAGGAGAGTCTCCTGGAATAAAAAAGGCCCCTGTGCAGTTGACAAAGCTGCAGTAGTGAGAGGAAATTAGATTCTCAGTTTAGCCTTTGAGTAGAGCCTGTCAAAATCCATTAAAAATGATTATATGACTTTTCCCTTCCCTGACCCCCTTATACTAGAACAAGTTTTAAAATGAAAAATGTGTTGTGCAAGGAAGTTCTTCTCAGAAATCATTAACTTTTTGATAGGAAAATATGCCTGTTTTGGTGTTGGCCACAAAGCCTCATATTTTTTTCCTTTGGTTTTTACAAAAGCTCGACTTTTTTATCAAATTAGCTTTTTTTTCGTGCCAGGTACAATTGAAGCCTCTCCTCAAATAACAGTTATCACAATGATGATGACACCACAAGGTAAATTCTGCCCATTTCATGAATGAGCCCAATTTTTATTTCTCTTCATCACAAAAGTCATCCCACATTTGTTGTACACACTGTTGGTTGCTGTGTTAAGGGACATATCACCAGGTATCAGATGCTTTACTCTTGCAGAAGCACTTCTAATGGAGATGGAAGCTTCTGTTGGCTGAATTTTAGAACAACAGCAAAAAATAATAATACAAAACCAAAATATCATCTTCAGCTGCATAGCAAATATGGATCAAAAATTTAACACTGTATCAGATCACAAGCGTAAATATACCTCACCATAAATAAAATTCATTGTACAAAATAACTCAAGCAGCTTTTCATACAAATATGGTACATTTGACAACAGTTTTTCAGAATATTTTCTTGGTTTTTTACACCTTCAATTCTTTTCTCTTTTGTTCTCCAATACACAAGAACCTACTGGACTGGAGTAATGCAGGAGGAAAACGACTAATGTTGTTCAATGCTACTAAGTGCTGTCAGAATTTAAAAGGAAAACCACTGAAGTGCTGACTTCAAACTAATTTGCTTCCCCTTTCCATTGTAGCATTGAAAGTCAAGTGTAGCATCATCCCAGAAAAGCATGTGCACTGCCAACAGTCACATCTTATAATGGTAAAGCCAGAGGGAACATTAAAATAACCCAGTCTGACTTCATTCATGACACAGGCCATCCCTTCTCCCCCCTGTAATTCCTGTGTGGAGCCAACAACTTGTCCTTGGAGCAGATATTCCAAGTGGTGAGTGCTGGGGAGTTTGCAGACTACTTCAGCATAAGCAGGAAAATACAGGTAAAAAAGCAAGTCCACTGTCAGTGGTCAGGGGTCAACATTTCCCTAAGAAAAGAACATTAGAAGTCTGCAGATTATAAAAGACTGAAAAATACAGGATTGAAGCACATCTGCAAGGAAGATTCCCAAACTTGGCAGAAAGTCTGCAAGTGTGGGGAATATGCCTGACCCCCTGGCAATTTATTACTATTTAGCCCTACTCTTACAAATTTGCTCCCTATTTCCATTAACAATTATGACATTTAAAAAAGCACCGTAGGGGAAAAAAATCCTTTTTCATGGAGTTGTTTTAAGACCTAAGCCTGGACCTTTCTCATACAGAGACAATGAGGGTGAGAAAACTGAAGCTAAGGAGTATCTGAATCCTTGAGATAATCAAAGGACAGTAACATCAAATCTCAGAAATTAAGACTGTGATTATTACTAGCTGATTTCTCATACTACTTGAGCAACAAGGCAAAAGATCTGCATACACTCTACAGCCAAAACACTTTACATTTTGTTCATGCACTTTGACATTTTGCTCAAAACATTTAATCCCTTGGAATGTGGAGGGATTTTACATTTTTGCTAGCAAATCCGAGGGCAACAAATAGATTTCGACTACCTGTTCCTTCAAGTACAAGCCTGTACAACAATTTTCCAGTGCAACTGTGTTTTGCAGGATTTCAGGGAATTATGGCAAAACTACAGGAAAAGAATGCAAAGAGATTTACAGATTATTAGGTGAAATATGTCATGACTCACTCCAGACCTAAACTGATGAAAACAGGGATTTAAATTCACCTCACTATATCCCATTTTGTCTAGGTAGCTGAGACGGGGCCATTTGGTACAGTTCATCCTTTTGTAGCAACTTCTTGTTCATGCTGGATTCCAAGAAGACTCCAGCATTCCATAGCTCATCAGATGTACTAAGACATTTAATTTGTGCTGTGCCTAGAGGTGGCTCTGAGAGCCAGACAGGGACTTGTGCCAACTTTTCAGCAAGACTTTCATACCAAAATAACAAGCACTCACTATTTAGGTCAGGAGAAATAGGATCTTGGTCGGATCTATCTTCCTTGCATTTGTTTTCCACAAAAAATAAAGTGCTTGATTCTTCTCTTCCTTTTAAAAATATATATCTTTAGATACCCTCACTCCAGTAGTGTAAAACTGTTGGAACATGATGGAACACCAGAACGGACATCCTTAATGGAAGAGGAAATAGAGAGCAAGCCCCAGGTGCTCTTCTGCTGCTCTTCCTCACAACATGGAGGAAAGAATTCACCTTGCTGGGCTGGGTCCTTCCCTGCCACTCCAAGATTTCAGCCAGACTTCCTGAGATTCCATTTTACTTTCAGATTACTGTGCTGCACAATTTCCTCCCTGCGGCTGAAAATGTCTGTCTCAGTAATTAAAGGAAACTCAAGGTGTGAAAATGTCCAGCACCTGTCACATGTGGGGTATTTATTGATTATCCAGGGAGTAGGTGATGAGAGCCTGGGAGCACAAATTCATCCCACCCACCAAGATCTCCTCTTGCCAGCAGCAGTTTGCTGGCTGTTGTTTCCTAAGACAAAAACTCCAGCTGGGATATTTCTACTAATTAATTATATGTTCCCTCTAAGAGAATAAATGCCCAGGCTCTGCCTTTTTAACATCTTTAACAGCATGCAGTTTACAAGGCATGATGAAATGCATGGAACAAATATATATTATCACATCTGGATACAGCAATTATCTGCTGTGGCCAGGCTAGAGTCGAGGAAACATTGCCAGTGCTGAGGCTGGCATCATTTTCTCTTGGAGCACGTGGTTTGATCTCCTTTCACATCAAGCACAAGCTTTGTATCACTCCAATGACACTACTGAGGGGAAGCAGGTTAGACCAGGAGTTATGAAATCCTCCTTGAAGTTCTACCTGAATTTGTTCTCACTATCCAGGGATCTTAGATCAGCTGAGTGGGAAAAGGAAACAGACTCCAGTGTTCTCTCTGAACACCTTTGAACTTGGAAAATTCTGGGTATTTTTTAAAGCTTATCCTGTATTTTACCTTTTCTAAACAATCACATCACTTCTGACTGATGGGAAGTTTCCTAGGCCCTGCTGGTAGTCACCATTCTCTGGAGAAAGGTGTTTGGTCACTGTGCCACCAGGAATTTGCCTAAACCAAGGGAAAACAGCATCCCAGAACATACACAGATTACAGACTCTGGCTCTCACCCTTGGCTGAAGAACAAAGATCTTGTATGTTCAAGGTAACTACACCTGCATCCTGTCAGCACCAGTGATTATTTCCACCCAAATTAATACGTTTGAGAGCACGTTCACATGAATGCAGCCTCTTCTGTAGTCCACAGGAAATCTGGTTTAGTCCATGGAAGATGTGTCTTCAGGGGAGAACCTCTGCATTAAAATAAGTGGACGTCCCATAGCATGGAAAAAGCCAGGCCATGTTCTTTCCCCAGCTCTCTGAAGTGCTGAGGAGTTATCTGGTGACTGCATCATTGCTATTCTCAAGCCCACATGCCAAAGCTCCCCCTACAACTGCTGGAAAGGCCAAGGACGCAGCAGAGAGCACAAAGCTCACCCCAGCCTGGGCCAGGCATCCCTCCACAACCAGCCTGGCAGGGCTCCTCTGCGCCCAGCACTCGATCCTCAGGGCACTGCCATGGGTAACATCCTGCCTTCACCCCTTTATCCCCTCAAAGAGTGGATCAGGGGCTTGTCTTCAGCCCCTCCTGCTCCGTGGCTGGTGGCACGTGTCACGGGGGTGTGGATTTGTCCCACTGCCTCTGCGGTGGGAGCAGGTTCCCGGCGCCGTGGGAGCGTGGAACTCTCCCTGCTGAGGCTGCAGTATGGCTTCAGAGCGATGTGGGGACTGGGTGAATCACAGGGAAAACCGGACCACTTCATGGAAGAAAAGCACATTTTGCCCGCCCACCCCCACCCCCCCTCAAGTCCGAAAGCTACGAGTAAAACCGATCACAGGGATGGTACAGAGGAACATGCACTCAAACGGGGCCGAGGGGAAGATGTGTCCTCGTGTGCAGAGGCAGACCCAGCCTCACTCCCTTGTCAGGCCTCACACCATCAAGTTTACCCCTCCCAGCTGGTTTGGGTTCAGTCCCTGCTCCCTTCCCAACCCCCGCGGGGTCCGTGTCCACACTAGCAGGTGGTGGCCAGCGACTGGTGGATGGGGGGCTGGAAGCAGCGCACGTGCTCCACCGTGGAACTGTCTGTTTCCACCGACTTCATGTACTTGTTCAGGATGGCAAAGATCTCGTTGTTCAGGATCTGATACTTCCTGATCCTGTCGGCCATCTTCTTCAAGGGCTGGAGGGATGGTGAGGGAGAGAAACAGTACGTGAAGGGTTTTATGTCATCTGACCAGCTAGGAAGCAGCAGAACCTGTGCCCTGCTGCTGGAAAGCTCTGCTAAGGCAAAGCAGCTCTAACACATGTTCCTGTTCCACTTAGCACCTCGCAGGGACCAGTGACTCGCTTCATTATTGGGTTTGATGACTCAGGACAGAGCATTAACAGGATCAGTGAGTGGTCCTAAGTCAACCGTTCCAAAGTCTAGGCTCCCAACTGCTTATTGATAAAGCCACCGAGATCACAGGATGTTTGCTGGAAATACCTGTTCCTCAGGTCCAGCTTCCCAACCCCAGGAAGAAGGGAAAAGCTTTGGGAGAAAAAAAAGATTTGATTTTCAAGCCAATTAAAACCTTGGCCTCTCTGCTGAGACTGCAGATGGAAACCTTACAGCAAGGGCGTCCAGAAAGAGTAAGATTAACACCGGGCTTTGCTGTAATTGATGAGTTTGGACAAAGCAGGGCAGAAAACAGAAAGAAGTGTGCTGGTTTGGGTCCTTTAGGACATCACCCTTCAACTTACCACATTCTTTATGATTTCATCCTTCCCATCCTGCCTCTGCACCTTCAGCAGGTGGTAGCAGAAGTCGAAGAGGTCAAAGCGCCGTTGCTGTCCAAGGAGAACAATGATGGAGCACCCTGCCCAGTTCAGACCGTCTCCAAAGCACTGCCTGGAGGAACAGGGTGATGGGTGGGGAGAGATGACAGCACAGAGTTAGGCAAGAGAAGAACCGCGGCACCAGGAGCTTTCTTTGGTGAATTCCTAGGGAAATCGGGTTCAGTCCTGCCCCTAGAAAGTGAACATACACCTAGAGAAAATGAACTCAGAAGGAGATACACGGAATTACACCCAGGCCAGGCTGTGCAGGGTGAATCATGGGGTAAGACAGGTGAGGACCTAGTGCTGGTTTGTTGGCCCATCTACCCATCCCCTGCCTGCCACCTGTCCCTTTCCCTCGCTCCTTCCTCCAGCTGCTCCCATACAAAGCCGAGCATCTCTCTGTGTCCATGCACAACGAAGTCCTTTCACCAAGGACCCACGCTCCCCCTCTACCCCCACGGTGGCCCTCACTGCAGCTGAGGGCACCCCGGGGGCCGGCCGGCACCGTCAGCCTGCGAGCAGCAGCAGCAGGAGCTGGCAGGGGACACTCACTCTGCCGTGAACTCGTTGGTGCCCACGGGGATGCAGTACACGAACTGCATGGCGCTCCAGAGCCGGTGGAACTCCACGCACTCGTCCACGTGCATGACCCCGTTGGTGGGGGGCGGCCCGCGCCAGATGGGGTCCTGCAGGTAGCTCCGGATGCGCGTCAGGATCACCTCGAACATGGAGAGCCCGCAGCACAGCCGCTCCTTGGTCAGCAGGTCCCCCTCCCGGGCGATGGCTATTTGCTGAGGACAGGGACAACCAGAGGGACGCCAGTGAGGGTGTGACCCACGCCTGGCGGATTTAACGCTGCCTGGTCTCTCCCCGGCTCTTTTGCCCAACCTTACCTCGGATGGCTGCTCCCACGGCACTTCCCACCAGAGAACGCTCATCCCTCAAACATCAGACTCAATATTGTGCTCCACTGTATTTCACCGACCTCAGTATCTTTTGGAGTGACATGTACTTCTGTACAAATACTTCCGTATAAAAGACAATTAACTTGTACTGATTTAAGTGTGGCATCGGCGTTAAATCCGAGTAATGTTTTGGAGAGCCATGACAATGAAGTATTTGGCACTTGGGCTTTGGATCATGTTGGTGATCTAGTTTGTAGCCTGTAGAACATCTCCCTGTGTTAGTTTTCTAGACTGTATATGCAGTTCTAGAAAATGTACGTGTATGTAGATATGTACATCAGAACACCAGAGCCGAAGGCAAAGCTCTGACCAGAAATACTGATCCTTAATTCTGCTAGCATGCTGTTCTGCTCTGTTAGTGCTACACAGTGTTTCATTTCATGATTTTCATTCCATGGGTTTCGTCTCATGATTTCTGCAGATTATGAAGATAAAACAGCAGAGAACAGGGACATTTTGCTTCCCAGGACATTGCCATCATCTCTTCAAAATGCAGACAGCCTATGGCTTTCTTGATTTCTTTTGTAGTTAGGGTTAAAAAGCTCTGAGGAAGATGAGAAGCCACTGCAAACTTGATACTGGAAAACTTGTGGTTTATAAGAAAGCCAAATAATTTTTTCCCAGATGTGGAAGCTTTACAGGTGTGGATAATTTCTGTGACATCCCCGTTCAGATTCAGAAATACAAACCTGGAATAGGTCCACTGGATGAAGTTATGTTGGCTTTTACGCCAGAGGAGAATTAAAAGAGAATTAACTTCATTTCAGCCCCAAGAGGATCAAAACCAGGGGGATTTAAAACAAGCAAGCAGGGCCTTCCCCCAAGCTCACAAGCAGGCATGGGAGTCTCACTGCCCTGGCGTCCTCTCAGCTGCCCCATTTCCTGCTGTTCCGGGGCAGGACTGACTTCTCTTTGCAGTGCTGCCAAAAACACCTCAGGAAATGGGAGCTGAGTGCTGCCAGAGCCGTGCCCGTGGCCGTGGGAGGCTCTGGCTCTGCCGTGCTCACCTCGGCACAGGAGCTGCACAGGCAGGGCCCTTCACCCCTCCCCACCCTTTGGAGCAGGCACACAGAGCAAGCGTGACATTGACTGAGACCCTGCCTGTCCCACAGGACTTCCTGGAGCTTTAAGCAGTTTTTAAGCATTTGCTCCATTTCCAGCTGTTCCTGCAATGCCTATAAAAATGTTATCCTGATCAGTCATGATGGGGACTCAGAGCAGCCGGGACAAAGGGCAGGCACATGTCCTGGCCAGACATTAAGAACATGAATTATGCTCGGTTTACTTGGGTCATCTTAATTCCACTCTGAAAAACGCATGAACGTGCCTGCACATCCCCGTTCCTGATTATCAATTTATGCTGGCAGCAACCTCAAGCATTTTTAGCTTGGTGGCTCTTGAAATTAGAAGCGTTTCAGTTCTTGCTTGTGCCACAATCTCAAGGATGTTCTGGGGACCTCAGCTCAATTAGTGTTCAACTAATAGCAAATATCAAGGGAAAGCTGTAATGATGTGCAGAGGCCACATCTGGTCTGGGATCCCTCGATCTGTTAACAGCAGGAATGGTATCACTGGTTCCATGGCACACACCTGCATGTGTTTGCTTGGCAAGTAAAGATTGATTTTATCCAGCTTTTTAGCTAAAGGCTGTACACTGTCCCTCTCCTCACCTGCTCCAAGCTCTTATGGGCACAGATCTGCACATGCTGGTCTATCATGGCAAAATGAGGGCACAGTAGAAACAGAGCCATTTCAAATATAAATTAGGTGTGAGCATTACTGTTTGCTAAAATATAGCAATAAAAGGGATACTTGTGAGAACAAACTTCTCCAGTGATCTTAGTACACGATTTCTGAAGAAATCTTAATTTAGAAAGGGATGTATCTGGCTTTCAGGGTAGGTTGTGCCACTCAGTTATGCACATTCACAGAGAGAATTTGGTTCTAAAATTCATCACAGTAAGACCAGTCTTTGATACAGGACTACCATCCTGGGGTAGATATCTTAACACGGGCAAAGCAGCTGGAGAGCTGTTGGTCCTGTATTCAGAGCTGCCTCACAGTCTGGGGTCCTGCTGATTTCCAAGATCAGGAGAGGAAGGATGCTCTCAAGGTAAATTGTCAAAGGACGCCACTGTGCTGACTCGATTATTCCTTCTGTCTTCAGAAGCAAAGGCTCTGATTATTTCCAGTGAAGAAACCAGACTGACCAAGCACTTTTGAAAACCCCTTACTAAATACCTTTATGGTCAGCATTAAAAGGGAGAGGATTCCTTTAATCAACCACTTTGACCCCCCTGGTTCTTTATGAATGATCCATCAAACAGCTGCTTCTGGATTTCCAATGCAAAGTAACTATTTACAACAATCATTGGCAGCTTTCCTGCCATTGCACAAATCCAGTTCTGATTTTCCAGGTTTTGAACCTCTTTTACATCCTGTTTGCTGGTGAACTTGCCAGAACTCTACCCAGAACCTGCAAAAACCAATAGATCCCCACTATAACATGCATGGGGCCACCTTTTGGGAGAGGCATCGAGCAGGCAACTTCAGCTCAGATTCTGGACGATTGCTACAAGGCATTTATGCATTCTGCAGGAAAAAAATCCTGTATGGCCTGTGTCCAAAACTGCATTTCCAAAATGCATGTCCAAGACTGCATAAAAGGAGCAAGCTTAGAAGCTATGGAGGCACCTATAGAAAGCAATTCTTGTGTTCATTTACATTTGAGCTCAAAAAAGAAAAAAATCTGGTACCCAACTGTACCCGTGTGATGAATATGGGAACAGTTTACAGAAAAGTAACTTTTTAGTGGGACATGAAATACCTTTTGTTTTTATCACCATTGTAACTACAGCAGAGATAAGCAACGAGTGGACTCTAATAGCAGAATTCAATGATGATTTTGCATGGAAAGAAGGAGAGATAGAAAGACCAACACAAAGACACAAAAACACAGAGGTGAATTCTTTTTCTCAAGTGTCTCCTTTAAAAGGAAGTGTCTACAGAGTAAGACAAAGTCCTCAGTTATCCGGCCAATTTCTCTGTTTCAGATGATTTCCAATGATGCAAAGTTCAAAATGTCATTGATCCATGAGAAAAAATTACAGGAACAAATATCAACCACTTTCTGCCTGCCACAGATCTGTCACCTCCTACACCAGCTGAGTGTTCGTTCCATTCCCTCATCAGTACATTACAGGAAAAGGGTGTTGATTCATTTGATACTTTGAAAGATTTTTATCCCATCAAACCCAGTAAATGGGCACTTGAAGTTTGATTGTAACTATCAATGGAGCTCAAGTTTTGCCCATTACACTGATCAGCCTACAGAGATATTTTTAACAGTACTGAGTTTCTGCACAAGAGATCTTTCCCAAGCTGAGACCTACGTCAAGAAGATACTTAAATGGAGCCATAATTTTAAGCATGTGCTGAAGCTCTAAGCATGTGCTAGGAGGGAAACCATTCTCAGATGTATTCCTTGACAGGGATGAGCTTAAATGGACCACACTGCAGTCCTAAAATGGGATCCCCAAAAGTGCTGGCAATTGATTGTTAGGACAGCCCTGCAAAGTTTCCCTGCAAACCACTCCCGCAGCTCTCCATCTTTTTAAAGTGGAGAAGAGGTTTTTGGAGTTGTTCTGATTCAGAACTGGCTTCTAGCACACTTGCCTTACAGCTCCCTGCCAGCTCTCCTGCCTGGAGGCAGCAACACACCATCTCTGGACCTGCTCACAAATTTCCCTTCGGAGTGTTTGCTTGGGCAAGGATTGGGATTTGCTCGTCCAATTGATGTTTTGGGGGAAAAAATCAATCAATCAAAAAAAAAAAAAAAAAAGAGAAAGAAAGAAAAGGATCACTTTTCCCAAGGCCAAACAGGCCACGTGGGGACTGCTACGAGTTTCCAACAGCCATCCCTTCCAATGCAATCCTTACCTGCGGAGTGCCCAGCCTCTCTATTAGGGGAACCAGGTGAAGTGGGGCATACTTGGCTTCGAGACGCTTCATGCGCACCTCCAAGCGTTCTCCTTCTGTCAAGCGAGCAGCAAACAGTGAAATGAGAGGAGGAAGTGGAGACCCGCAACTTTCCACCGAGCTTGCTCAGAGCTGCCCCCCAGCAACCATCCGAGGAGACTGTGGGATCAGGGAGCCAAACCGACAGCAATGAGGGGCCAGTGATGCAGAGAAGGGAGGGATGGGCGAGTGCAGTCTCAGCAGCAGCTTTATCACACATGTCCAAAAGCATGTCCCTGTTACCGAGCACTCCTGTTGAGATGGACATTTCATGCTGTCATTCTCCAAAGAGGCTGTGAAGTGGCTCCCAAACCTAAAGGGAACCCCCAAACTGACTGAGGTTTCAGGACGTAACTATGCTGCAGGAAATGCACCCTCGGCTTTTGTTTGCACCTGATGTTTGGCTGTATCCACTTATCTATTTGGAGGGGGAAGCAGGGTCAGAGCTAATCCTCAGCAGAGATGGGAGAGAAAACAGCCTCTGGGCAGAGACCTCTGAGTCTGCCCACTGCTTCCCTCTCAGCTTCTTACCTTTGATGTAGACCCTGGGCAAAATATTTTGGAAGGGAGCAGCATGCAGCAAATCACAAACTTCTTCCTGGGACTGAGGCAGGAAGAAAGAAAGATAAAGTAAGTTAAAAAATACCTATGGGGAGAGTGAATGGCTCAGGGGCCTGGGCAACACTACAACAGTTCACACCTACAGCACCTATTCAGATCCAACCCAGCTCAGGAGTAACTCCAGTGGTTTGAACCTAAATGATCTAAAACTGGAAGTAACACTTCAGCTTCAGTCAGGAAGTTTCCCTAACTCAAATAAGTTACTTCCTGCCTGTACAAGGCCAGACCTTTATACTGATTTTCTGCCCTACTTACTAGCCCTGAAAGTAAGAGGGGATAAAGAATACGGAAGTTTCCATTTCATCTTGCCCTGAATGAATTCCTGCAGCCTGTTCCTTAAGAGAGTGCCCAGGTGGAAACTACCCTTTGGCTTAGTTATTTTAGGAAGTGTACATGGAAAATATACTGACATGTGGCTCTTCTCCAAATAGGTACATCGTAACTGGTCAGAAATGATTTGGTTGTTGGTGTGGTGTTCTCAGCCAGGGCTATCAGAATCCCAGTGGTGCAGGCACCAGGAAGAATAAAACAGAAGTCCAGAGAGGAATAACACCATGAGATGCCACCTGAGGGGATGCATGCCAATGCAACTGAGAAAAAAATAACCCCAAACACAGATGCACAAGGAGGAGAAACCTAGAAATAGGCAGGTGGAGACTGAGGAGCGATGGCCGACAGTACACTGTACACGAGTCTGCAATGGGAAACAGCAGCAAGGAAACCAAAGCTGTTCAACACAGAGGCATCGTGTCACGACAAGGCATCAGCCTGCTCCTACAAAAGCCTACTCCTAGGACATGCTTTCAGTTCTGAGCTCACTGGAGAGATGTAGACACACTCGGAAGCAGATCATGACAGCGCAGCAGGAGGTACCCAGGGGCCGGATGGAATGACTCGGCTGGGCCTGTTTGGGATGCAGGGGTGCACACCCCCCTTCCAGCCAGCAGGACAGTGGAGCATGGAGCTGCAGGAGGCTGCACTGGCGCATGGATGCTGGGATGAGAGCAAGTTTGTGGGAGTGCAGTTTGTGACACAGTGCTGGAGGGACAGGAACAGTCTGGGGCCCCTCCACGGGCTGATGCTAACGGAGTGGGCCTTCACCTTGGTCGTTTTGTTTGCAAAACACTGTTCATTCCTAGGTGAATGTTCTTCTACTGCTGTTTTCCTCTAATAAAGTGAGCATTTTCAGCCATTTGCAGCCTGCATTCACCTCATATCTGTCCCAAAATTCGTCATGTTATTAACAGACCTCTTCCCCAAGGCCCATTAACTGAGAGCACAAATTCTGCTTAGAAATTTCATCCCAAGCAACCCCTCATTCCTCAAACTTAAACAATGAAAAGAGGGTAAAATGCAGCAGACTGGACATCTGCATCAAAGCCATTTCTGCCAGCAAATAGCACCAGCTTTAGATCACTCAGACAGCTCTGAAGGTAATTGCAGTACAAAAGCAATTCCTCCTGCTGCACAAGAGCTCCATTAGAGGGAAGATCTTGTTCCGTGATGGCTCTGTGCATCTGACATCCTCCAGCAAGTGGGAACCAGTGCCCACTGCATGCAAAATGGCTTTGTATTCCGAGTCCATTACTGTGAGGAATAACAGAGGATCCAAGAGGGAGAGACTTTGTCTGGCATAGAAAGTAGGCAGATGAGGACTTTGATGGGCAGCCTTCCTTAAAGGATCCCCAAATTCCCATCACCTTTGTTTTCTGCTATTCTAAAATGCCAGTACACTGCTGATGTACAGTTCCAGGGACCGAAGGAACATTTTGGCATTGAAATGAAGGATTTCTAAAGAAACCACCATGTCCCTTGAGTGTCCCATTAAAGATGTGACAGGAAAAGCAAATGCAGTACATCCAGCAGAAAACCCAACACTGAGAACAGCAGAAAGCAGTGACAAAGCCACAAAAGAAACAGAAACTGCCAGAATATAGTTGGCAACTCTGGTCATTCCATAAAATTCTATAAAAGCCAAGCTGCTGGGTGATACACATCTCTTGTTTTCTTCATCTTATGCAACCACTGCTCACTGAATGGGTTTGAGACACTATACCAAGAATTAAAAGTCTCTACATCCGGAGTTAAAATGCAAAGGCAAGGGCAGAAACATCCACTTTGAGGACCTGCAGAGACTTTTAGTTTTCTCTGTGTTCTATGGCCAGGTGAAACTTAGAATCTTTGAACTTTCTTATGGCTTTGCTCTGAACAAAACTTCTGGTTTTGCTTGGAAATCCTGTCTTATGCTAGCGAAGTAATTTTGAAATACTTCTGGAAAAACTGAAACAACCCTGCCCAAACCATTATGACACAGTATGCACATTTAACGTACAATTGTGTTGTTGAGCACTCCTCAGCTGGCTCTGGGCCAGATTATGAGATTAAATTCATTGCTTGGTAAATCTGTTATGTGAAAAACTAGAAGCTAAGAAGATGAGTGGCACTCAGCCACAGCCTTTGCCCCACACCAGAAAGGGCATCATGTGAGCTGAGAGGCTGAGAGACTTGTGCACGTGTAAAACTGCTGTGCAGGGGACAATACCAAGTTGTCACTCCAGCCAAATTTTCAGTGAGGATGTCACAGGACATATATGAGCAGCAGATTTCCTTCCTGTTGGATTGCTTTATCCATTTCACCATTACAATCAAACAGGTTGTTTCCATTGCACTGGCACCCCACAAGAGCAGAGGGATCAAATCTACTTCTCACTGTACAAATAGGTATGTAAAAAAGTATTGATCCCTGCCCCAGAGAGCTTACAATCTAGAAATTAACTCCAGTTGGTTTTATTTCTAAGCAGGACAAACAAGGGGCAGCTTTGGGTCCAAGAATGAAATCTGGATCTTCCAGTACTCAGTTTCAGCCATCCCAGAGGCCTGACCAGGTGCCAGCACACACCATCCCCATGGACATGCCCAAAGACTCCAATAACACAGCCCCAGAGAGACCCTGAGAACATGAGAAGCTGGAAAGTAACATTTCCCAAACTCTTCTGCTGGAGAACCCACTTCCACTTCTACTCTTGAGCTGGAAATTTCGGGTACGATGGTGGTGTGGGGGTTTTGCCTTACCAAAGCCTGCTCGATAAGGAGGCAGAAGAGAATGGCATTGCCCACTTCTCTGAGGCTCTGGAACACGTCGGTCTTCAGCTCTGCATACTCAATGATGTCCTTCAGCTGATGGTGGAAAAACTCCAGGATTCCTTAAAAGACAAGGAAGGACAGTCAGAAAGAGACTGGAATCACTTCCCAGTAGTTTGAATAAAAAGATAATCAGTGTCTGCTATTTCCTTAATCACAAGTTGCAGCTGCTAAATGGATACACAGAGACTGGCATTGGGAAGAACTAACATGCAGTGTCTTATCCTGCTTCCAGTAAGCCTTGGGAAATGGGGAGTAAGTCATATAAATTCCCTGGATTTCCTCATCAGAGGAGGAAAGAGGCTCCAGACTGTGAGGGATGACTTGGTGCTGGCTCGTGTACAGCAGCCAGAATTTCTGACTGCAGCCATGCTGCGAAAGATCTCCACACCAGCTAAGTAGAGCATTTAAAAAATACCAGTGAAATCACAAAAGCTTATGGAATCCTGAAAACATAAGAGAGGCTACCAGAAGACATTCCCTCATCAGCCATCTATGTGTTCAAAAGGAAATTTCCAACAGGAGATTTCCTGGGAAGGTTTCCTATACATGTCCCAGTGTCAACAGCAAAGCAGATGGAAGTGTCCCAGGAAACCTGGCTGCAAGAGGCACTGGCAGGACAGGTGCCCAGCCTGGATTAACCATGAGTGTGGGCCTGAGTAAATGCTGCATCAACACATGGCTGAGCCCCTGCTCAAGGGTCCATCTGCAGCACCCACCTGGAGAGCCATATTCATGTCTTGGCAAGCGACAGATCTTGGGCATTACTTCAATCAGAGTCTTCACATACTGCAGGATGGTGCCTTGGAGCTGTTGGAGACAAAGGGAGGTTAAACTCGAATGCCAGGTCTCCTGCCACTGGTTTTGAAAGAGGCTGGAAGTGGATGGGTCCACATCTGACAGCACAGGATGAAACTTCAGCTGGAGTCCGAGAAGAATTTGCTTAATTTGGATTTCACTCAAATATGAAATTCAGCCCAAGCGTATGGAGTCAGAGGGCTTTTACAGCTTCCTCCCGAAGAATAAATCACAGCTGCATGGATTTGCAACTTCAAAATACAGCTTGCTGTGTTTGCATTGTTTGCAGCTGAAATCCAAAACAAGGCTCAGTCTTAGATGCAGCTGGACTTGTGCTTCTAACCCAAAAAGCATTTCACCAGAGCTGCCAAAGGAGTCACTCCCTAGCACAGGAAATCCTCCTTCCACCTGAGGAATGATCACTGGATACTCAAGAGTTTAATAAAGAATTTAGGTTCATGTAGAACGAGTTTCTGCAGATGTGATATTTTGGACATACATGGATTAGAGCAGAGCACACTGCTCAGTTGAAAGCCCTTGCTGTCGTTTGGAGTTACACACCTGCACTCTGTGGATACATTATATGAGATAATGCACTAAATTCTATTTAGTCAACCATAAAATTTTTGTCTTTGTGCTGAATGCTGTCTGATCCTGCTGGAAACACTCCATCATCCCCCAGGAACATGTAGGATTCCCCATCAGTGAAAATCATCCCATGGCTCCAAGTGTCCCAGTGTGGATCAAGGGACATGAAGGCGCCCCAATGCGAACACCCCGATCCCAAAGCCCACACTGACTGCCCTGCCTGTACCCATCCAGGCTCTGGGCTTTCTCCACCACCAGGCTCAGGCTCAGAATTACCAGGCTCTTGACGATTTTCAGCAGCTCTTCCATGACCACGGCGATGCCTTGGTAGCCCAGGAGGCGACAGATGGTCTTGAAATGAGGTGGCCCCACAAAGTTGCGGTAGGAGCTGTAGATGTGGCTGTAGGCAATGTTGAGAGGCTGGGAAGTTGGAAGCACAGGGACAGTTAGACAGGGCCACCGACCAGACCTGTAATGCTCTTATCACAGTATTATGTTCCATCACTTCAAATAATTTTTAAGAAGGAGGAGAGATAATAACACCAATGGAAATTCCCACTTCTGCTTCTTGTAGGAGAGGAGATTGCTTTTCTTCCTATGCACTCAGGTATACTCTAGCTCTCAACACTGTCATGTCACAAGGTTTTATTATCCTCCTATGTAGCAACACCACTTTCATTTCCAAGGTAATTTACACTCCCATACACTTCCAATCAAATATTTCAGTTCAGTGGCCCTCTGCCTCTTCAAAACCAAATTGTTCTCTATTAAAACGAAAAGTTTTATATACATTTAAGCAGACAGATTTTTTTTTCCCTATGGGTACTTGCTTTAAATGAGGCTTATTAAGAAAAGCAGGAACTGCAGCAACTGAGTTTAAGGGCAGATGGAAAAGACATAGAAAAGATACTTTTTGCATCCTGCAAAGCTTTACATCAGCCTCTACTTAACAGACATCCCATGGGTCTGTGACAAGGGTAAGAATCTGACACTGGTCTAGGGAGAATAGTGCCCAGGACATCGCCCCCAGAAATTCATAGCAGCAGAGAACAGAAAGTGATTTCCAGGAATGTACTCTATCAGTGTCATCTTGGAAACATGGAAATCACTGCAACATTTCATCACTGGAACATTTACAGGATCCATTTGGTGTGAGGCAAAGAGAAGTAGGGGGAATTAATTCACTCATGTGCTCTGCAGAGAAAAAGTACTGAGAATCAGATTTAGCTGAGCCTCCACATGCTCAGAGAGGGCTCTGCAATGGAAGAGTTGGCATCACGACTCAGCCCAGCAGAGGTGCTGCACTCTCCCCCCATGACATCTCCAGCTGCAGCCCCAGTGAGCAGCAAAAAACCCATCCTGGAAAAAATCCTGGCATGCAGCGCCCCTTCCAGCACAACACAGATGAACCCCGGGCTCGTGCTTACCAAAAGGTGAAACAAAGATAAGAAAACAAATGAGACTGAATCCCAAATGCCTCCCTGTGAGTATTGCAGACTCCATTCTACAGGGATCCCCTTTCCTGCCAATAACAGAGCCAAGGGAGGGGTGGGATGAAGGCACTGAGGAGGTTTGGGTGAAAGGGAGCCAGGGCAAAATGTTGTCTTTGCTCCACCACTGCTGCAACACCCCCAGCTGGAGGCTCCAGTCATCCTCCAGTCCTGACTCACTCCACAAGATTTACTTTTAGCACTTCATCTGGGCTACTAATGGGTTACTAAGTCATTTGCTAAAAATTGGAGAAGTATTTCCTTTTGCTCTCAGCTATAGAATTTCACCAATGTACTGACCACGCTTTCACATACTTGTCAGTTACTTTAATCAATTAATTGTCCCTCATTTTGTCACAGCCTCACAGATCTCGTCCAGCAGGTTGTTACCTGCTACAATTCCTAAGTGCTCTTTGAACTAGCAGAAATAAGGCACAGCTAGAAAGTCTCCTATTTTCTGTGAAATGTAATTTTGCCTCCTGTTCCTGGTAGGTGCAAATAGCCCTGAAATACTATTAAGTACAGAAAGACTGCTTTGGAGGCTCATTCACAATGAGCAAGAACTTCCTCTCCCATCAAAACTTAAAAAGAAAATAAAAAAGGTCCCTGAGTATGTGTCAGAGTTAAGAATTATTCAGGCAGACAGAAGCCTACTTTCAAAGCTCCTTGGATACCAACTCTTAAGAGAATTGAGCACCCTGCTTAGGCTTCTGTCTGCATCCTCAGATGCAGTCTTTAAAAATCTGGGAGAGACAGACCCAAAGCCACTGATTATGCACCCTGACACATTTAAAAAACTGCAACGTGTTTTTTTGAAAAGCGTGTCCGTTTAAACACCAGGCAATGCCCAGCCTGGAACATCTGCCAAATGGCCAACACGACCATCCCAGAGGGAAGTCAGTGCTCCAGGGCCCCAGCCCAGCCATACTCCCACAGCTTTTGTTGCTTTAACTTTTGCAAGGCACTGTCCCAGCCCTGGGTGTCCCCAGAAAGCGAGTCCTGCAGGGGTGATCCAAGTGATCCAGAGCTGGCTCTCTGCACCTTCCTTCCACACCCCCCTGTAGGCTCCTTTACCCTGTTCTTTCCCCAGGCTTAGCACACTGGGGCTAAGCTTGGGGGAATAAAAAATCCTTATTTCAGTGGGCTCATGAATCCACATTCATTTCTGGAGGCCTCTTTGCTACTCCACGGCCAGGGAACTTCTGTCTCTGCACAAGCCTTGTTCCCCTGAGATGGGCTACCACCACTGGTACCAGCTGTGGTGCAACTGGGCAGGTTTTCCCACAACAGGGCTGATTTTTGGCTGTACAGGCAGCCAGGAGCTGGTGCTGCTGCAGAGCCCCCACCCCGCAGCACTCCCTCACTCCTCAGCGGGATAACGGGGCTGGAGAGCACCTCCCAGCCAGCTTCTCCCTGGAGTGGGGGTCTCAGCAATTAGCCTGGCTGGGAGAAGACACATTTCAGGATGAGCACTGGCTGCAGATGAGCAGGATGATTCACGCCTGCCTGTCTGCAGGATGAGGTGGGTTCACGGAGCTCTCTGCAGAGCCACACAGCGCACTAACAGCGGGCTTGCGACTAATAATAACGCTCTGCCAGCAATTAAAAATGTAACTCCATTTAAGGGTGAGATGCACAGCTTGGGGTAAAGACTGTAGGATGTAAAAAATGACACCAGTGGGTATTTTAAGACAAAGCAGCTGAAGGCACAAGCTGGCTGCACAGCACAGCACAGCACAGTTCACTCCCCCGCGCTGGGCGGCCGCTTCTGACCCCTCAGAGAACCAAAGCAAAAGCCTGACCCCGACACTTCCAGGGAGCAGCAGTTGCTGGAGACACTGGGGAGGTTTGCCTCCCCTTTGGTTTGGGGCCAAATGGGCAGGTTTTGGGGATGGGAGGCTGGGATTTGCAGAGCCCAGCCTGCACCCAGGTCTCAGGGACAGCCATCTGTCACTGTGAGCATGTGGGGAAGGTCCCAGCATTGCTTCAGGAGCTCAGGAGGTTACCAGGGATGCTCTGGAGAAGATTTAGCAACAAATGGAGCACATCAAACCCCAGTTCTATTTCCAGGTCTTTGACCTTGTTGTTGGCCATCACTCAGACCTGTCTGAGCTCACCTGAGGAAAGGGGAGTTTCATCTGATAAAATTGAACAGAGAGAGATAATAGATAGCACTGAGTGTAACAGAATTCCCTTGGAAAAATGAAGAGCTAATGAGAGAGGAATATACTCAGAGACAAAAAAAGGACTTGTACACAGTCCAAGACAAGTCAGGGCTCCCAGCCAACCTAATTTCAGTGCAACAGCTGAGGGTGTCTTAGAAAGTGGAATGAGTAACTCCAGACTCAGCACCAGCGTTTCTGGGAAAGTTCCTCTCGAGCACATTCTGGCTTTAGAGAGGAGCAGGTCACTTGTTCAGAGCCTCTCCTTAGCAGGCCCATCTGTCCCCTCCTGGCCACAGGCTCGAGCTGCTGCCCTGAACACCACAGGCACTGGCTTTGCCTCTCCCTCCTGCCCTGCCACCAGACTGACAGGAGACATCCCCAAGTTGCCTCTAAGTCAGGGGCATTCAAAGAAGAGCTGGTCTTAACCCCATGTAGTTCAGCAGGAGGTTGAGGTCTTTGAAAACCCAGCTCCTATTCCCATCACACAGTCCAGAAAATATTAAAAGGCTACTGGAAATTGCTGCGCTATCAGGGATCAAAACGTACTGTTTATGGCTTTAACTTAAATCAGCAGTTTAAATGTGCAAGAAATCACAGAATTAAAGACAAAGTCCCTGAGTCAACGGGTACCACAGGCCAGGATCCCAGATCTCACACCATGTGCCAGCATTCTGTAACCCCAGACCCTGCTGGGGGTCAGTTCTGGTCTTGCTGAGGGACTGTGGATAGGGGAAAAAAATAAAACCCAAATAAGCCAGCAAAAAAACCTACCTGCCTTGGCTTTTTTTTTCTGCCTTGGAAACACATACTTCTCCCAGGCAGAAGCTTTTAGGGATAACATTCCCAAATCACTGGAAGATGCCTGCCCATCCTTTCCTATTGGTTGCCATGGTGAGAGATGACGGAGCCGGGTATAAATGAGGGAGCTCTCGCTCGGGGAAGGGATTTAGCAGAGGCAGGAGGGAGGTGAGTGCTGGGAAGGCACTGCCTGAGGCCACTCTGTCACCAGAGCCACCGCGACGGCCACCGCGGACCTGGCGGGAGGTAAGTGCTGGCTCTGGGAGGGCTCGGCATGGGCACGTGCAGCCTCGTGTCAGAGCAGACAGACAGCCATTAGGATGAGCTTATCCTTGAGTGAATTAAAGGAAAGTTAGTTATTGTTAGAGAGAGAGGAAGAAGGGAAAAAATAAACCAGCTCAGCTGAATGGGGGTGCTGCTCTGAGCACTCGGCTGGCTGGGAGAGAGAACCCTGCAGCGAGGCTCAGAGAGCACATTGGGGATCTAAAGGAGCGATGTGCTCAAGTAATTTGTGGCTGCTGCTAAACAGCCACACAGCTCAGAAAGTATTAAAAAACTACTGGACATCAGGGATCACAATCTACTGCTCGCTGGCTTTGGTGTAAATCAGTTTAAATTTGTTAGAGGGGATTTGTTATCTGTCTCTGTTCTTATTATTCATATATTTGTGTTTCCCTAAAGGCACTGATTTTATATTTCACCAACCTCCAGATTCCACATTTAAGATCCTGATATTGCAGTGTGAGATGCTGCAGGAACAGAAAGAGTTTATACTCTATTAAGCAAGGAAGGTACAGAAAATGCAGCAACAACTTAAAACAGTGAATTAACCATTATGGAGCTTTCTAAATGGCATTTAGGCGTAAAATCAAAATATTTATTGATTGGCAGCTTCACAAGGCAAGCTGGAGCTAGTTTAATGATCACTTTATGTTAATCACACTTGCAGTATCCTTTCTATTTTGTGGGAAACAAAAAGCTTCTGATACAGACAACCAGTCAGAGAGATTTTTTTAAAAATATAACTGGAGCAAAAAGTATACCCTGTGCTCCAACTGGATGTTTTTGTTATGAAGCAGAGTGATACAGGAGATCTGGGCAAAAGCAAGATTTGTCTTTTGTAATTCTAGCATGCAACCTAAGTGAGCCAGGACAGTCTTGAATCCAACCTAAGAGAGACTAGAAGTCAGCGGAAAGACTTCTAGTGGCCTCTGTGGCCTCTGAGCCCTGACACGAATCAGAAAACTGAGCCCCTCCCCGCATCTGTTTTCAGGGGCACGATGAACATCGAAGTGCACAACATCACCTACACCAGCGCCACGGTGTCCTGGGCCATGAGCAGCCCCTGCCCAGAGAACTACTACCACGTCATGTACCGGCCCAACTGGAACAGCGTCTTCGCGGGCTACCTGCGGCAGAACTTCCACCGCGAGGAGCGCGTCCCGCACCCCCTCAGCTCCCTGGTGCTCCACCGCCTCACGCCCTCCACCATCTACGTCCTCTGCATCACCTGCAAGAACTCCTACCCCTCCAGCAACCACTGCACCACCTTCCACACGCTGGACAAAATCCCCCTGGTTTTCGGCGGCTCCAAGCACGAGCCCACCACGTCCATGTGGATGGTGAGCAGCCTCCTGCTCCTCTGCTTCCTCGCCCTGCTGGCCTACGGCTGCCTGCAGTTCTGGGCTGCGCGGTGCCGCCGGGCTGCCGGGCTGAAGCATCCCGACGGCAGCCCCGACGAAGTGCTGGAAGGAAGCAGCTCGCCGGAGGAGCCACTGAGTGATGGACTGAGGGAGGAGCTCCTGGAAGTGCCCATGACCGCTGTGCTAATGAGGAGCTCCAGTTTCATGAAGGAGAGCCCCTATAACTCCCCCCACTGCTTTTTTTCCTATAAAAACAGCGATGATAAAAGGGCCATCTTGCCACAGCATGGCCTTCAATGAGAGCAAAAGAAAACAGAATCTTGCTTAGAGGTTTGGTTTGTCCTGCTCTTTCCCAGCTCTTGCCAAGAGGACTGTCTGTGTGTCCATGGCAGCTGTCTGTCCCAGGGTAGAACATGAGGCATAGACATTGGTCACAGGGAGAAAGATTTTTGTCAAGTGACAAAAATACTCTCATTTGCTGAGGATTTTTAAAAAAGAAACCAAGTCAGCTCTCTGGGAACAGCCAGGCTTGGCAGACTGTAGTGTCATTAGCTCATGTGCATCAGTGCTGTAGGTTCACTTCAGAGTCATCAATCAATGTGCACAAGAAATAAACTCCACTCAAGCAGTTTCACACTTGAGTGCTCCTCCACTAGCATCACACCCCAAGCCCTCATAATGCCTGTATAAACAGTCAGTGCAGCCTGAGAAAACAGCTTTTTGTCAGTATTAAGTAGTGCATACACAGGTATTTTAGTAATTCCCATTTTGAACAGAAAATGGGATTCCTGAAGTGGTACCTTCCTTGGAGAGCATCACTGCATCAGAGCACCAGCTCGCTCACTTCCCTGTGCTCTTAGATGGACGTGACTCAGTCTCAGTGCCAACACCAAGCACAGGGCAGTGCTGACATCCCTTAACACAGGCATTTTACAGAGAAGAATATGGAAAAGTAACAGCATTAGCATGCTGAATCTGCTTCTTGCATGGCCTTTTGGTTGCACACAGCAATGTGACCCTGTAAATCCGCACTCACCACTCTGTTAATGAACCAGTCCTTGCATTTCTTTCTCTTCCTAAATAAAGATTTCCAGCATCCACCCCTGCTGGCTGTTGTGGCTCATTTACTGACCTTGGACCCGTAGAGGTAATAGGGCTGGACGTTGGCTGGCTTGTCCCGCTGGGGCTCCTGTGTGAAGGGGATCGCTGTCCTCACAAACCTGCGGCGAGCAGGGAGACGGGGAGGGAAGTGGTCAGAGCCTGGTTAACTGAGCACACACAGGGCACGGTCTGGGATGACCTGCAGTTGCAGGCTAGTTAGAATTCATCACCTGAGCTACATCAGCTGGAATGCAAAATCCTGCCACAATCTGTTGGTGGTGTAAAACCTACCAAAAGAGAGATTTCTTCTCATTTTTGGCAGGCAAGAAAACGGTATCTGAGCAGCTACCAGAGCTCTGCTGCTGAGTAAACCAACCCTCAGCCACTTCAATCACTGTCTAACCTCTGCTTGAATTTGTTACTAACATTGCTAGTAACTACCAAGGGGAGATGGTGGGTTTCAACTTCATTTTAAGAGTAACTGCTGCATCCCACAGGGAGCACAAACATCACCACAATGCGTGTCAACTTCATGCGGCAGGTTTGACACTCTGGAAAACAAAGCAGGGTCTCCAGGTGGCCTCGCTTTCCCTGCTCACCTGTTGGTGGATCCGTTGTAGCAGTAGTTGGGCAGGAAGTCGAAGTTGAGCTCCCAGAAGACGTGGAGGGTGATGCGCCCATAGGGCGCGGACACGTTGTGGTTGGCCTCGCGGAACATGGCATCGAAGCTGTCCAGAGTCATGTGCTTGCACAGCAGCCTGTGGGTCAGGCGATTGATTTCCAAGAGCCACTCCAGCTCCTGCAGCACATAAAAAAGCAGAAAATGCAACGTATTACAACAGAAGCAGCTGATTTAATTGCCAGGGGAGTGGTTTTCTATCCACACGCACGCAGAACTAAAGACATCAATTTAACTCAGCGGCCAAGGCCAATTGCACTTCCACTCAAGGGGGTCTTGGTCCAGTATTTTGTCAACCTGCAGGAAGCAAAATTAATTTGTTCCCCACTGAGCACTGGCTGGCTTTCACCTCAGAATCCTCCGAAGGTGGAAACTGGTAGTTTTACACTACTTGACTCTGATGCTCCTGTGACATATCAAAGACAGCAAATCCTGTACACACATGAACAATGTCACAGCCACCTTCATCCAACTGGGAATTAAAGCCAAGATTTCCTTCTCCCAGTTTAAAGGACTCTCTCACATGAGCTCTGCAAACTCTAACTGCTGACTGTCACCTTATGATTTACACAGGTACTTAATGGTCTGATAATAATGCAATTAAAGCTGCATAAACAGAAATAGTAAAGACTCAGCAGCATAAAGGAAGATACATGACTGGCTGAAACCTACTGCAGGGGGACTCGAAACAGAAAACAGTTGACTGTGTATCCACAGCAGTGTATTATTCTCCCTGCTCATACTCAGAGTCAATAGAGGTTCTTACCACGATGGATGTCAGGTCCTCGCTCTCGAAGCGGCTGATGGCCTGGTCTAACGATTTGTACATGGCTGCAGAGATGCGCTGGGTAATGAGCCTGTTCAGGTCGATCGATCTGCCCAGCAACTGGCAAAAGAAGAGACTTGCACGTTACACACTGATAGGGAAAAAGTGTTTTATTTTTCAGTGTCGACAGACACAAATTAAAACCAAACCCCCAAGTCTGCTTAAACGTGAAAGCGGTGGCGCAGATGCCTCGGTTGAGTTTAGATTATTTAAGAAGGAACGAGGGAAATGTGGAGCATAACTCATTTTTGGGTCACAAACAGATTCAACCCTTCTCAGTCCAGAACCAATCTCAACTAGGATGCCCAGCACCATGGAAAGGATAACAGACCAGGAGTGGTGAGCACTGGAGTCTGCTGCTTGCACTGTACCTGGACGTGCCTCTGCTTGAGCAGCGTTTCGTAGCGGTTGGATGGAGGG
This sequence comes from Melanocharis versteri, assembly GCA_013397845.1. Lineage (NCBI taxonomy): Eukaryota > Metazoa > Chordata > Aves > Passeriformes > Melanocharitidae > Melanocharis > Melanocharis versteri. The sequence continues at coordinate 2,564,153 of VZTG01004992.1, read as the reverse complement.
TATGGAATGATCACCCCGTAATTCTTACACTCAGCCCGGAAACGTTTGTCCAGTAAAACACTGAAAAAGGGAAGCAGTGTCAGGAAAACAGAAACATACATTATCAGCTTCTCTTTGCATCTTTCCAGAGCTGTTTCTGTCCTTTTAATCTTGGCTCTGAATGCCAAGAAATCTCTGCACACTAAATCACAGAGCAGTGGTTGTTATCTAGGGACTGCCATGCTTGTCTTTTATGCTGAAAACATCCAAAAAGATAAAAAAATGTGCTGAAAGGTATCAGTGCCATGTACTGGGTGGTTCCCCTGGTGTGCTCCCTCCTTGAAGATCTGCTGTGGAAACATTTGGTTGGTGATGGTGATTGTCCTCCTTCTCTAAGGCCAAATGTGACCTAGAGACAAAACTTGCAGTCACATGGAAGACCCGGTTCACCTTTGGGGCCACGAGAAGAAGACTCTCACTAGAGTTCATCCATGCTCTTTAAATTGGTTAGGAGGAAATGTCACAAAGGTTCTGTCTCCCCAAAGGGAGAACAAGCCCTGCTGCTTTCCCAGGGTGAGGACAAGTGTGTATTCCTGTTTTGTAGAGACGGGAGGCTTCCAGACCTCTGCCTGGTACACAAACAGAAGTCAAGCAAGGACATGCTTGTAACAAGCTCAGTTTGCTCGTCTGCTGCTCTCACAAACTGTACTCTGACAGCTACTTAGGATGCCAATTATTATTTTTTGCACTTTTAACTGTGTCTCCTTAATTAATTTTCCCCATCTACACCGGTCTGACATAGCCAGCTGTGGGGGACAGGGATGATCTATGTTTTGTCTTCTTGCAGTGGCTGCTCCCTGAGGGAAACCTGGTTAACAGCAATTTGGATGCAGAGATATCATCAGTCACCATCAGCACTCAGGTTCTCCTACCTGCCAGCCATTGCTTTGTAATAGGCAAAGATCTGATCTGCCAGCTTGTACACAAATTGATCAAAGCACAAATTCACCTGGGGGAGAAAAAACAAGACTTGGTGAGGGTGTCACCAGCACAGAACAGCTCCTTCCTACGCACGCAAGATCAATACAACCCAACACAGATCTCTCATTTAATACAAACATGTATTAAAGGTCACACTATCTAAAAACCGCACTGCAGCTCTCGCAATGCTAAAGGTAAGCAGAAAATTGCAGTTACATGTCTCTCTTTACAGTTTCTGCATGTTCTTACAGGTCCTGGTCCCCCACTCTCAATCATCCTTCCCTCTCAGGGAATTTCTCTGTTTCCTCTGATGTCTCAAACCCTCTGCTCATCAGACTATTCCATGTCCCCAGTGTTTGACAGCTTTTAGCTTCCATGGTTCCCTATGGGTACAGCTGAGCTGAAGCCCTTAATCAGGAGAGTCTGTAGGGTCTCTGGAAATGCTGGTCTTTCTGAAAACTTCTCAGTCTGATGGGATACTTCTTTCAGGAGGTGCATGTAATGAACTGCTGGGTCAAACAGAGCAGTGTGACCCCAGAGAGCTTTTTCCATACAATAAAGATGAAGAGAACTTACTTCAGCTTCAATTTCATCATACAGGAACTGCTTTTTGAACTTGGTCAAAGCATAGTATGCGCTGTCATTGTAGAGGTCCAGGGGGTACAGCACATACCTGAGGGCAAGCACACAGACCACATCTAAAATTAACTTTGGAGCTTATCAGCACCAACTGCAGCCAGTGCATGCCGTGCTCTGCCTGATGCAAAAAAAAAAGGCTTTTCTCTGACTTCATGCCTATCACTGCGACTCCCTGCAGCCCCTCAAATAGTCCCTCTTGCTCCTTGGGTCCTGCAGGAAGCAGCTACAACTGACCTGGAAGTGAGCTTATTAAGAGTTGTTCAATCAACACTTGCTTCTTCTCTGCCCTTAAAAAAGCTTTCACCCTGCCCTCGCTCCAGAGTGCTCTCACAATGGCCATACAGCAGAAAACCAAGTTCTCCTAATGAGGAAGACATCACGAAGATGACTAAACTTGCACAACAGCGAATTCCTCTCACCATTTATCACACATATAAAAAAAAAGTGTGTTGAGGTGGCTTAGCCTGGGCCCACCCCCTTTGGTGACACATCTGTCTCAGCACTGCGTGCAGGTGACAGTGCCACCGTGTCCTGCCCACATCCCAACAGTTGCCAGCTGCTGTTTATGACACATAAATAAGTGCCAGTGCCAGGAAGTTGCCTCTGTGTCTGCTAATGAGGTGTTCACACAGCACCATCCATGTGACAGCAAACCAAGGAACATCTATTCAACCTCCCACGGCAAAGAGACTGCTCAGCACCAGCCTGCTCTTCTTCCTGAACAAAATTCCAAACCCCAGCACGTGCACAGTCCCAACGGAGCCCACCAGCTCTTACTCCATCATGGAGGGTTCTTTGGTTTCCAAAATATGGTCCGTGAGGATCCAGGGCATGGACATCTCGATGGGGAACTGGATGCGGCGGCCCATGGTCAGCTCCAAGAAGAACTCCCGGAACCAGAGCTGGGACAGGTCACAGCACTGCTGCAGAGCTTCTGGAATGCAGAGGGGATCCATGTTACCCCCACGTTACTCCCCTGGGGATGGCATGACACAGATAACAGCTCCTGCAGCCTCGCTTTTGGGTGTGGAACATTTTCCTAGGATGTCTCTGGTTTTAAACCCAGACCATGACCATGCTGCCTGAGCACTTGGTAATGCAAGGAGAAGGAAGGGATCACCCCTTTTGCTCTAGACGGCCAGGGAGAACACTTGAAATGGCTCAGAGTTATTCTAAAAGACTTTCTCTGTGCCTGCTCAGTGGCTCAGTTTGTCTGTGACAGAAAGGAAAGTCCAGTCCCAGAAAACAAACCAGCACCTGTCAGCCCTGTTCACGTAACAACTACTACACAGAAGCATGCCTGAACCAGGCAGAAGCAGGACATCTGGGAAAAAGCAAGGAAAATCTTCCACACAGGACACTGAGGAGCAAAACTGAGCATGCAAGAGCATGCAAGAGTTGGGTTCAAGCCTCCCCCTGCCATAACCTCACCACTGATGTTGAGGAGGTGGGTGAAGAAGAAGGACTGCTTGTGGAACTCCTCAATGGCCAAGACTATCGGCCCATCCAAGCTGCTCCTCAGAGTCTTCTTCGAGCCACTCTTGTCTGCTATGAGGGACTCCAGCATGGTCCGCACCATGTAAAGCTTTGGGAGAAAGCAGACATGCAGTTACCACTCTCCAGACACCATCACACACAGCCCTGGTGTTCTGGAACACTAAACACCACTTCTCCCAGGTGGCGACCACCCTCTGCACACATAAGCCACTGTCCTTCAGAGTTAGAGATAATCAAACCCTTAAAATGGGAGGCTTTGGGAATTACACAACAAATTAGGCACCAAAGCAGCATTTAACACACAATAGCATGAAGACTCTGTGGAACAGAGCACGGAAACAGCTGCAAATCCACAGAGTGGGAGACTCCTGCATGGCTCTAAGACCATTAATTCCCCACACAGGAGACAGACATTCACATACCTGTGTGCTCGATGGTCCTACAGCTCGTCGTGGGACTTTAATATCAAATCCACCTTTAGGATCCTTCTCACCTCTCAGGCAAGGATCATTTGGAGGCTCTCGACCTCCCTCCCAGTCACAGATCGTCTTCCGAATTGCCTGAAGGACACTGCAGTGGGGGGAGAAGGAAAGCAGTGCTTAAGCTTGATTTTACTGAAAGATGGAAATACTTATGGCTGTGCACATATGGGAGGAAAGGCGCTCGAGGTGGGATCATAAACAGCTGTTATTGGTGGGGTGATGCCCAAAAGTTACCTCTGGAGGAGCTGCTGGCCAAGGACTGTTGGCTGCTTGTGTGCTGGAGCGTACACAGGGCCACACGCCTCGTATATTACAAAGTGTAACACTAATAAATCCATGGGTCTTGCATTGCCTTCAGGGACAGACTGACCTGATCAGAACGTTCTTCTTCTTCCTGACAGCCTGTCGGAGGGGCTCCCTCAGGGTCACCTGGGCAAAGTCCTGCAGGGCTGCATAGATGGTGTTGCGGATGGCCTGGTTGAAGACACTCTCCATCCGCCCCATCAGCACTTGCAGGCCTTTGATCATGGCAATCACCTGAAGAAAAAGTTAAAACCAGATGTATTTCCTGTTTTTCCGTTGTGTGAAGAGCTATATAAACTCAGCATTAAGAGAAGTTGGGACTGAATTAATTATACTCAAGTAACAGGTCCAGTGATTAGGAGCTATTTTTCGGGTCTTAGCTGCTTTACAGATAACAAGAGGCTGAGGAAAGCATTTATACCATCAGTTTCTTGCAAATGGCCCCTGCCCCTTGTTCCTACTCCTGATGTCCCGGTGTCTTTAATAGCACACAATCCCAGGAAACTGCACATGCTCCACGTGTGGGTGCAGCTTGCACAGACCTGCATCCGCACAGGGCACAGCCTTCCCTGCCCCACAGCACAGTGGAGGGAGCCATAAAGCAACATCCAAACCACCCTGGATGTGTAAGGCAGGAGGAAGGTGAGGGCTGCCCAGAGCCAGGCTCAGAGGAGTGTTCCCACTGGTTACAGCCAGCCAGGCTGAGAGCTGGTGTGTGCTGGGGACTGGATGAGGATCTCTTGTGTTTGCACAGCTTCTGCACACAGCTGCTGCTCTTGCTCCAGATCACACTGCTCTGGGTTTGTGTGGCAACATTTTGGAAGCAGGAGGCTACAGGGGTGACTTCTGTGAGAAGCTGCTGGAAGCAGCTTCTCACATTCCCCCCATGTCTGACAGAGCCAACGTCAGCTGACTCCACGACAGACCCAATGCTGGCCAAGGGCAATTTAAAGGCCAAATCAAGGGATGTGGGAGCCCTAAATCCCTTAACGTGGACAGGAAACCAGCACAGACTGGCTCTGACTCTTGTGCAGGTGGCACCTACTTCCACAAAGGCAAACTTCTCCTCACTGGTGTAGTTGTACCGGGTGGCTCTCTCATACTCTTCGGCTGTTCCTGGGCAATCCTTGTTACAGAATTTATCTGTGGGATGAACCAGCTTCCAAGAGTACTAGAAGATGGAAAGAGACAATGTCAACATTGCAATGAGCAAGAAGATAGGCTAGAAAGACTGAACTAGGCCATGTGCCAGGAAAACATTCCTTAGATATCACTACAGTTTGACATTCCTGGCTTTATTTTCACTGCACTGAATATTGATTTTCTTTATTTAGGAGGCTGCCAGTCATACCAGGCCCTTAACATCCACAGACTTGTGTTGAGATGTGGTCAAAACTTTGCAAATTAAGAATTTCCATCATCGTTTGAATTGCAGTTTTAGTTGCTCCAGACCCAGACTCATCCCAAACTGCTCTCAGTGATGCAGAGATGCACTCACCACTTCCATGACGTGGGCACTCCACTTGGACAGCAGCTGCAGCCCCCGTAAAGCCAGGTCAAAGAGCTCCCTGTACTCCTCATCCGACTTCTGGCTGTCCAGGCCTGAGCCAGAGACCACCTGGAAGACACCACATCATGTCAGGGCTACAATCAGCAACTTGCTGCAGGGGCTTCACTCGGTCAACAGATTTCTCTCCCAAATCCCACCTGAAATGAATTCCTGACCTTATGACCAAGCTAGAATTGAGTGAAGCATATACTGAACCTCAGGAAAAGAGACCTTGGCAAGGCTCTTTTTACACAGGCAGTCAAATTACTCCCTACAAGAAAAAGAGTCTGACCTGTCACCTCAGAGCAAATAACTGACTGTTTTTATTCCACTTTCCCATCCCTTTTTGATGGTCTAATACTACTGAAATCCTTGAGAGTCCTTTACTGATTAGAAGTTCAAATAAGCTCTTACAAATGCCAAAAGAGAAGCGCCTGAGAATGCTATGATTTGTTAAACTGACACTGATGAATGAGGATCACACGTGCAAAAAACAGTCCCAATGGCATCAGAGAGGGCGCTGGCATTCAGTAGTGAAAAGAACAGAGATGCCTTGGTGAACTTTCCCAAAGCCCTGACTGACAGGCCTGTGTAATTGAAAAGCCCTATTTGCAACTCATCGGTGTCCTGACATTTGGCTGAAAATAAACATTTCGTTGCCAGGTTTTTTTCTGCTTATTTTAACGAAGCTGTGGCCGAGGAGCAGAAGCTGTTGCTGTAGATCTCCTGGTGCACACGATTTTGTACCTGCAGGAGCCTTTCACAACTTGCTTTTTTTATTGCTGCGTCAAGAGTGGATTGTTCCACCCGTGCCCTTCATCCCTCCTCGCTGTACACCCGTGGCAGACCATGCTCCTGCCACATTGTTCTGCCCCAGGATTGCCCATCTCACGAGCCTGGCTGCAGGGAGTGCAGCTGTACCCACCTCGCTGTTGCTGTAGCGAGCCAGCTCCGAGATGAAGCGGATGTGGTCGTCTCGGATCTGCACCATCTGCTCACAGATGTTGTACTGGGGGCTGATGCTGCTCTGAGTGCACGTCCACCTGGGCAAAAGAGCAACGGTGTCAAGGACAGGGCACAGCTTCCACTCAGACACCCCAGGGACAGCTGCTCTTTGCTTCAGCGTGCTCCAGGCATGCCAACCTCAGGGCACACGTCAGCCTGCGTCGTCTCTCTGGTGTGTGGGGTCTTCCAGAGGTGTCTCAGCATCATGGGGACAATTGCCTCACCTTTCAGCCTCCATGTGTCTGCTCCATCCCCCCTGAAGGCTGCACTCCATGTGGGCTCACCCTGGCTACTTCCCAGGCCACCATGGGACAAGCTTTCAGGGAAGGATGAACTTCAAGGACCTGCATCGTTTGCATCCCTTCTGCTAAACCTAAGGATAAATCATCCCCTCAGAGGTCAGCCCTCCAGGTCTGGGTGGTGCTGCCTCCTCCTGCAAAGAAAAACTCTGCACAGAACTAGCCCTCCCATTGTTTTTGGTTCTGGCTCATGCTACCAGCTCAGTGAACAACCCTGAGTATAAACAATGAGCAGAATATGATTAACTGAACTAGATTTCCATTTGCATTGAGCCATACGGACCATGTGACAGTGTAATGTCATCCTAAAAAAAGGCAGCACTCCCCTTCCAAAGGCACAGTTCCATGAAGGAATGGGACAAACGAGGTCTATTTAATTTAAAATCTCCTTTCTCCCTGTAACGTATTAGCCCCAGATGTAGAACCAGAATGGCTCCACCAAAACGTTTTGTGCAAGCAAACACCTATCGGTGAGATTCTCATGTCTTTGTCATCACAATGTAGAAGTTCAGATTATACCTTTTTCCCCCTAAATAATTATCCATCTTATGACAGTCCTGTTCTCCAATTTAGACTGGCCATAGAAAAGGAAGGTGAGAAAGCTGCCCCTGATAAGGACACACACATATCCCTACACTTAACTGCACCTGTTGCCAGCATTGGTGGTGGTAGAAGGTCCTGGAAGTGCTGAGCCACGTCATTCCTTGTGAAATCCATCCTCCCCCAGCCCCCCTGTCCAGCTCTTACCCGTTTCCACGTGCTCCCCACCGGACAATCGGCAGGTCAGCAGGACTGGCCAGGGCTGCCCAGCCCTCCCTGCCACACACAACCTACTCCACAGTGCAGAAACAAAGTGCCATGCGGGGAAAACACCAACTAATTCCACTTGCACGGAGACAAGGAGGGAGAGAAAGTGACAAAAACAGTATTAGTAAGAAATGGGGATTACATGGAACCGCCTTGGCAGAGTTAAGAGCTGGGAGTCCCATGCAATTTGCTGGGAAGGCAAGTGAGTGAGGAAGAAACACTGGTTAGTACGGTACGGCACACAGACCTGGTGAGACAGATTCCAAAGACAGACATTAAAACTGAGCACAGGTAAAACAGCCCATGAGCTACCTCGGTTTAGAGATGAGAAAATGAGGAATGCTGCTGACACACGTTTCGTTGAAATGTGCTTTCTGAATGATTTGGGATAAAGAGGTGCAAATCTTCAGAAAATTTTTCTCCTTTAAATCGAGCTTTCAAATATATTGTTTAAATTCACATCATGCAGAATCATATTTTTTTCTCTTCTTTTTTCCCCTCAATTTTAATCGAAAACTTCTTGCTCAGGAAGTTTTGCCACGTTGTTTTCAAACCTCTCCTGAACAATTAACAGGCACTTTTCAACCAGTTTTTGGGAGGGCAGGGGAGGAGGGCTGCTCCTGGCAGGCAGAGAAGCCAGACCCTCTGGGGTGGAAGGGGACGAGCAAACAGAAGCAATGACACTGCAGGTTAGTTCCTGTCCTGCTGAAGAGACAGCCTGGCCTGGCTGCTCCTCACAGACACCAGAGAAACCTGATTTCCACACGAGGCAGTCCCACAGCTGGAAGGCCACTGCCAGATGAAAGCCTGGCTGCCACCAGCCACAACAGCCAGACACAGCTCAGACAGGCTTTGCTCACGTGTGGTTGCAAACCTCGTTCCAAGGTTATCTGAACCCAACAACGATTCTTCTGGCAATAACTGAGTGTGATGCAAGGCACAAACACAATGGGGCCTCTCACGCGCCTGCTGCGACTGAAACAACGTCTGTGGGTTCATCTGATGGCAGCAGCAAACTGCCCCTGAGCCCAGGCTGCTCCTGAGCTCTCCACTCCTGCTCTTCTCCCACAATATTCAGAATCACAGAATCATTAAGCTTGGAAAAGACCTCCAAGACCATGGAGGCCAACCTTTGACTGATCACCATGCTGTCAACTAAACCAGAACACCGAGTGCCACATCCAGTCATTAGTGCAGTCATTTCCAGTTCATTAATCTCCTGAGCCTGTGGTTCAAATCTCATCCCTGACGTCCTTCTTCACGAACCCTGCCTGAGCTAGAGGAGACACCCTGGCTACTGCAGAGATCCACTGCCGTGTTCATGCTCTGGAGGATTTTGTCCTCGGGGTGCCAACTGTGGATTAAAATCTCCCCAGAGCAGGGACACGCTGCTCACACTCACACAGCTCGCAAGCACTCTGCCCCAGCCCACACACCGGCCACCTTCCCCTCCTCCTGCCCCGCTGCCAGCCCCCTCCCAGCCCTGCCTGCTCCCAGGGGATGGCTACACGGAGCTCGGGAGCTGCCTGCACCCCCAGGGCCGCTGAGGACGTCTCCCCATGCAGGGACAGGGAGGAACACACGGGCACACAGAGCTGGCACGCCGGATCACACCTCACGGGGACACACACACGTGCACAGCCTCGCACACCCGCGGGGCTGCAGCTCCCACGGCCCTCAGGACACACACGGAAGCCAAGAGACATTACGGCAGGCACTCACTTGGATTTGTTCTCCTCATAGTGAGCACTGGTCTTAATGTATCTGGCCAGTTCTATCTGCATATCGCCGAATAAAGGAACCACCTGCAGCTGCTGGAAAAGAAAACAAAAGATGGTTGGAACACGGCAGAGAGAGGAGAGAGAGAGAGAGAGCCTGGCCCCAGCACAACACAAGGGACTGCAGAAAGGCATCCTGCACCTTTGAAGCTTTGGGAAGTGTCAGGCTGTTCTAAGCAAAGTGCAAACCTGGACCCAGGGTCATTTCACACCTAGGAAGTGACAGAAAATGATCACAAGGCTTTCTGTGGGAGGAAATCACCCCCTGCGAGTGCTCTGGAGCCCTGGGCTCACCCACACCAGGCTGGTATGGCCAGAACAGCTCAGTGCTGTAACCAGCGGGAGGAAAGGCTCTTTTTACAACAAAAAGAGAGAAGTGTATTCCTGAGCAGGCCTTGCTGTCTCCCAGCCTAATCCTCCAGGAGAACAGAGGGATGAAAAGCCAGCATGCTGCTATTCCGGACACCCAGGAAGGTGTCAGCTTTCTCCAGGGAATCAGCACTGTGGCTGCTTGTGATGTGTCTGAAAACTTCTCCATAAAGAGAAAGACAGGCAATGTAACATGGCTCTGCTTGCCCTTTACATCTCAGGAGTAATGTAAATAAATTCCAAGTGCTCTGAAGGTACCTCAAGCTCCGACAGGTCCCTCTTCCACTAAACTTCCACCTGCAAACAAAATCCAACCAAGGGCTACTGATATCTCATCAATAAAATACGAAGCTTCAGCTTCATCCAGCTACAAAAGCCTTGCCCCAAAATTCAGGGAAGATGGTGGCAAATTCCCTGTCCTATTGTCACACTCTTCTCTTCTCAGGCTGAGCTGTGCACAGGCTGTGTAATGCTGTCATCAGGGATTCCCACTGGCACTTCCTTAAAAGGTTTAAATGAAGGGGGAGTTCATTGTCACTACTCAAATTCCTGGGCAATCCACTAGAAATTTAATCAGAAGGCAATAAGCAGATGTAGTGAAGGAGTAGTTGGTCTTTCCTTATTGAGATCTGATAGTTTGGAGTGGTACTTAACTGATTAGGTGAGACCATGGCAGATGCTGGAGAAGTGCAAATGGAAATAAAGCTGGAAAGGAGAAAGTTATTCCATGCAATGGAAGATATTTTACCTCATCCTCTGACGGCCCACAGCACTTGGCAATGAACAGCAAATCTGTCTGAATGCACCAAGATAACCAAACTCTACAGATTACACTGGGGGCTTGATTTAGAGATTTAGTTGAATTAGCAAAGCTGAATCAGGGAAAACCCAGAAGACTCTAAAGAATGACATGACAAATCACCTTTGCAGAGCAGGCTCCCCAGTGACGGGAGGGTTTTTAAACACCTCCTCATCACCCTGTCCATAAGATTATCGTGTTTTTGGCCCCCTGCTCTCGGGGCTGTCTCCAGGAAATGATGCAAATTGGGGTGAGGAGGTCCCCACTGCTCAGGAGAGGATGCAGCAGCTGGCACACCGACCTTACAGAGAACCTGGGCTCACCTATTCCCTCCCCTGCAGAGACCCAGCACACCACCCATAAACTGAACCTCGGGGCAAGAAGCAGGGACACATCCTCTCTATCTGACACCACAACCAACCTCTTCATCCAGGCTCCTCACCCCAACTCTGGGTGAAGCATCAGGGAGAATCCACTGTGCTGGAAGAGTGATGGGGAGGGAGCCCTATGTGCCCCCCCACAAATCATCACCTTCCCGTTTTCCCTGATCTGGAGCAAATGTTGGTAACAGAAACTAATCTTTCCTTCTCAGGGGAAATATTAATAAAGGGCTCAGGAAGGACTGCTCAAGCTCAGTAGGTCTCAAAGAAAACGAATTGCTCCATCTGGGAAATTCTTCTGCTGTCCTCCTGCTATACTATTATTCTTTGCCACCAACACATCTGTCCCTTGCCAGATCCCACCACGCCTCCTACAGCTGACCTGCTCCAAACCCAAAATGCCTCCCAGCCCCAGCCTGTGCCCAGGAGCAGTGGAAAGGAGGCACCACCTTCCCTGAGGTGCTGTGTGGGCTCTCAGCCCTCCTCTCCACCAACAGGGTTATCCCAAACCTTTCCTGTGCTGAGCGGTCCCAGGGCAATGCAGCCTGGCCTCCAGCTGTGGATCAGATGTGGCCAGATGTGCATCAGCAGAGGGAGGCTGTGTGGCTGCCTCCCACCCTGCCACTGGGAGCATCCAGGTTTCACGGGCCTTTCCCCAAAATCCACATCTCAGACAAGACAAAAATGGTTCATCAAGCCACTGAGTGACCCTTTGAAGATCCTGCTGAGCACCTCCAAGTCTCAGCTGACACAAACTCCCCAGAAGCTTTTTCTGTGCTACAGGGAGCACAGTTTACACGTGAAATAAAACTGCCAGATCACACGCTGGCTCGCCAGCTGAGTCCTCTGTCCCTCAGCTCAGCAGCTTGCAGAGGGAAAGAGAAGCAGAACCATCACCCACACAGACCTCAGCAAACCAGCCAGGTTTGCTGGCGGCCTGAACCCACAGAGACTGCAAACCTGCCTCAAGAATGTGCAAAGAGAGAGAGGCCATGTCAGCCTGGCACATCCTTCCCTCATCCATGAAACAGCCCCTCCATCCTCTGCCCCTTGGCAGGAAACAAACTGAGCTGCAGCTCCCAGGGGCTGCCCAGCTCCAGGGCCACGGGAGCAGAGCCAGTCCCAGCACTGCTCCCCATCCACAGCCCTGCTGGCACTGAGGGTCAGCACTGCTCCCCTCAGCCCTGCTGCAGCTCTGTGCCCGTGCCTGGTCACAGCAATTCCATTCCTCAGCCTTTGGCCTAGGTATTTTCTCAGCCCTTGGGTTTTTTGGACCTGGAAATGGTTCCTGTGGTTTGTTTTTTTGCTAGCAGCGCGTGCAGTGGTGCCCGCTAATCCACTGGTCTGCAATAAACACCAGCCTCACCCAGACAGGCCACTGACCTTGAAGAATTTGTCTATTTTGCTAAGGTTGATTCTCTTCTTGGCATCCAACTTGTAAATGTTGCTGACATTCCCATCCATGAGATACAGGCCAAACCCCATCACCTGGAGAAGATGGAAAGGCAAGGTTTCGTTAGCATGAAGTCAGCAGCACAAGACAAAGACAGCTCTCCATCACTCAGCATGAGGAAAGACCATTTCAGGTTCCTGTTACCACCTGACTCTCATGAGGAAATGTTTAAAATGTGCCTGTATCTGCCAGGATGCACATGGTAGGCAGAGGACACACGATGGATGGCTTCTGTTGTCTGTGCAAAATCACAGGATGCTTCCTTCGGTTATTTGTTCCTCCTCTCTCCACAGAACAACAACCTAAAAGTCCTCTCCACCCAAAGGCAAAAGTTTACACCTGGAGAAGAATTTAAAATATCCTCCTGGATTGATTTTTCCCTTCCATTAATTCAGTACAAATCATTACAGAGAGTCAAACTACCCACACTACCCTTCAGAGAACCTGAGCTGACTCACACTACTGTAATGAAGTTTTTATGGCAATAGTGACTGCAATCATTGCCAATAACTGACTGACAGCAAGGACAAATACACCAAACAAACAGATACTTTGGCATGTTCATCTTGAGGGCTCTTTACAGTCAGAAAAACAAGCCTGTGAGCATCTGTCTTCTGCAGGGAATTATTGCTAGGAATGGGCATCAAGAAGAAAATTCTGGGTTACAAAGTTGGTGGTGATTTTACAATGTCCTCCACAGTTACACAGGTCAAGTCCACGATCCTGCACTGCCATGCCCAACAGAAAAACCCCTTCCAGCCTTGGAGGATGTAGGGCACCCACCAGTGCTCTCGTCCACCACGTGCTTAGTCCCAGGCAGGCAGAGCTGCTGGCAGCATTGGGAGGATTGTGGGGAAACAGAGATGGAGATGGCAAAGAGGAAAGGGAGAGATGAAGGAAGATTTTTATATGGGAACAAGGGAGAAGGCCATAAAGGACAGCAGAAGAATGATGGGAGAAGGTCCAGGTTAGGGCAGGCACAGAGACAGCTCCTGGCACTGCCTGGCAGAGCTGCCACTCAGAGCACTGGGGTGGGACATCCCCAAATCAGGGCCATGTCCAGCCTGCTCAGCCACAGAAGGAGGTGAGTGGGAGGACTGAGGTGCCACAGCAGAGGACACAAAGCACCAGGGATCAGAAAGGGAACAGGAAGAGGAGGAAGCAAAGCAGCTTTGCTGCTGCCTGCAGACTGCTTATAGCAACTCGTGTGAGCAGAGGAGACTGGCCATGCACAGAAGGGATGCATGTAAACCCAAGGGAGCAAAAATTCAAGGAATTGAAGAGAAATCTTGTCCTAGGAGTGAATTTGATTTTATTAAAGCAACAGTGAAACTGTGCAAGCACCCAGCCCCACAAGCATGGCTAACCTTACCTTTAGGAGCATGTGCTTCTCACTGGGGGTGAGATACATCTTGTTTTCATAGTAATCCACACAGATGTTGACAATATCGGCCAGCAATTCCTCATAGCCAGGGATAACCTCTAGCTGTTGGTGCAGACACTGAAACACAACAGAAGCCACATTATCCACACAGGCAGAGGAACAGCAGAAACCAGGGAGGAAACACATTTGAAGAATTAAGAGTAGAACAATAAAAGGTTCCTTCAAACCTCATTTGTGTGCTTTTTTTAAGTTTACGAGCAGAAGACTGAGCTCATGGTACCACCTGGAAGGAACAACCTTCCTCTGCAGGACAACTCCCCTTCAGACTGACCACAACACCCAAACATCAGACAGTGGGATGTAAAGGAGGGTGACTCTAAGCAAACTGTCTGACTCCTGTCTCTGTGCAATATTTTAACTAGTCAGCAGAACCAACGGAGCCTGTGAAGTGTGGAGGGCCATGGGGGCTGAGCTGCAGTCCCCACGCAGCTGCACGGGATGGAGCTCTGGCAGAACCTCCCCCTCCCAGAGCTCTTCTTACATCTTTTAGACCTTCATCTTTATCTTGACAGAGAGACCTTCAAAGCCACCAAAGGATGACACGTGAGGAGACGTTGCTAGAATTGCCCAGCCTGACCAAAAGACCACCAGAGTCTGTGGCAAAGACCCAAGAGCTGCTGCCACGGCCGGGTGTGGAGTGCTGTCAGCCTCAGCAAGACCACTGCTTCCCTCTACTCATGAAAGGTTCAGTGGCTCAGAGAAAAGGGACCTGCCTGAGTGATGCGGTTGTGGTTTGCCAGGAACATGGAGAGGTTCTGGGACTCCTGGATGGACTGGGGGTCTGCCATCTTCCGCAGGAACTGGGCAGCTCTGGAAGGGACAAATCCAGCATCACCAAGGGTCACTCGGCCGGTGTGAGACTGTCACCACCCACCTTCCCTGAGTGACCTGCAGCAGCAATGCTGCAGCCTCAGACCCCCCTATATCACAGCTCTGTCCAACAAGAGGGAAGTGAAACACAACAGGGCTTAGAGAAACCCCACCTCCAGCCTCCTGATGTCCTCCTGCCCTCCATGCTGGGCAGACCAGGCGCTCCCTTGCAGACCAGTCTCATCCCCATTCCCGCCACTTCATCCCCTCTCACCTTTTATAAGCAGAATGATCATTTTTGACGCTGCACTTCATGTTCTTCAGCTCATCCAGGACGGCGAACATGTTGATGAACTTGCCCAGGGTGAGGAGATAGGCCTCGGACACGAAGTCCTTCCTCCTCTCAGCGTGGCACAGGCGCTTCACCTCGCTGCAGAACCGCTCGATGGCCTTGCGCTGCGGGGCAGGGGCACAGGGTCAGGCACCACCACGGGAACCCCCTCCACCCTCCACACTCCACCAGCTCCTTTAGAAAAAGCACTTTTCAGCTGGGGATGGAGGCTCAAGTTCCTCTCTGCTGTCACTATGAAACAAAGCAGTTAGCAATCACTGCTGACAAACAGCCTCAGTGCCTGAGGGGAGAAGGGGGCTCGAACACTCCAGCTGCACCTGCCCCGAGTGAGGGGTGCTCTGCAAGGTCAGGCTGCACTTTTTAGGTGGGACACAGAGACCTCACAGGATATAAAACCTAAAAAATGATTGTGAAGCTCAGCTGCAGCCGGCTATAACGCAGGTGGTGATGGGGAGCCCA
This sequence comes from Melanocharis versteri, assembly GCA_013397845.1. Taxonomy (NCBI): domain Eukaryota; kingdom Metazoa; phylum Chordata; class Aves; order Passeriformes; family Melanocharitidae; genus Melanocharis; species Melanocharis versteri. The sequence continues at coordinate 2,548,768 of VZTG01004992.1, read as the reverse complement.
CAGCAGCCCTGTGGTTGCCACATAGCAATGGAGAATCAGCTCTTCACATCAGCCAACACCCCCAAAAAACAGGAGCCTGTGACACCCTTAGCTCCAAAGAGCGAGGGCTCTGTGTCTCTATGAACTGGAAGGGCTGAGGAGTGCTCTTCCCCAGCTTGCACAGAAGATTTTGGGGCTGAGCAAGGGACACACAGATTTTCCTTCACACAACTCTCAGGTTTCTGCTCAGGTGGCTGCATGGAGGAGACCCACTGGGGGCTGTCCTGGCAGGCAAGGATAGCACAGCCCTGCTTAGGATGTTAACACCAAAATAAAGAGATTATTGTTGCCTCTCTCCTTGACCACTTACCTGAAAATACATGAACTTCATAAGTTTGGTGACTTCTGGCTCCAGGACTTCCACTGTTTTCTCATAAATCTCCACTCGGTTTGGCTGTTCGTTACATTTCACCTGCATTGCAAAGAAAATCATCTGTGTCAGCATCAGCTTCTAAGCCAGCTGTGGGTCACTGTGGCACCACCTTCTCCTGGTTTCACAGGGAGTCCTGTCCCCACCCGGGGCCAACAGAGAGACCTGAGAACAGAACCTGCTGGTTCTCAAAGCAAAAGCTGAAAGCAAAAGGGGATATTTCAGACCTGAAATTGTCCCCATGCATTCTAAACAGGCACAGTCCTGACTGTGGGGGATAGAAGTCTCCTAATGCATTTGTCTGGCATAGAACACAAGCAATACAGAGTCTGGACTTGCTGCACAATGTGGGAATGTCATAGCATAAAGTTATCTGAGACTTGTGTTGCAAGACACACAAGGCACCAGGTTACACCTCTGCTAGAGCCTCGCTGGGATTATTTTGGTTCTGCTGAGGATCCATTAAAAATCACTGAGCTTGTCTGTGGCTGGCAGCAATGAACTGAGTCACTGTCGCTGGAATCCTGGGAAGCTAAATTTAAAGACTTACTCAGTTGTCATCCACCCCACTTCCAAAACAGTTACTTGGAGCCATTATCAAACTCACAGGGAAAACACCAGCTGCCCAGGGCATCCTGCTGTCCTGCTCTCGTTCTGTTTGCAGCTGTTGCTCCCACAAGGCTGTGATGGGGCTGACAGCTCTGCTGCACGTTCAGCAACCCAGCAGCTGATTCTCAGGGCACGGGGGGACATGTCAGCCAGCCTGACACGGGGGATGATGCCAAAGGAGCCTTGCCCTCTCTGCAGTGGGGAATCTAATGTCCCTGCCCCTGTGTTCCACACTGCAGTTAGGCAGTACCACGGAATCACAGAATATTCTGAGCTGGAAAGGGTCCACATGGATCATCAAAGTCCTGGCCCTGCCCAGGACAGCCCTGAGAATCCCACCATGCATCGCTGGCCATGAGGATGCAGCTCGGGGTAGGGAGGAGTGGTGCACAGTTCACCTGTGAAAAACCAGAGTCTCTGATGTAGCAGGGAGCTGCACCTGACCAAGCAGGGAGACTGGGGGGCTGAGCACAGGACCCCCCTGGCCACATCCACGTGCCCCATGGCAAAGCACAGGGCTCACTGCAAGACCAAACCCGGTGAATCTGTAACTGAACCCTCTGCCACTGCTCCTCCACCACGCACAGCACTGACAGCAGCCCTGAGGGGAGCACAGGGGGAAAGGGCAGGGACCCCACAAGCTGCTCAGAGAGGCACAGATGGCACAGGGAAGACACTAAACCAGATGATCTGCAGTGCTGCCTTGCCATCAGCTCAGCCACAGCCTTCTGCTGGTGTAGCCAGGGGAGGCAACAGCAGCACAGCAGCACATATAAAGTACCCAACTGTCGGAGACCGAGAGGTTAAAACCTCTGAAGATAATAATGGATTTAATTTACAGCCTTGGAAGGAGCTAGGGTTAATGTGATGACAAGACACAGATCTTAAGCAAGAGAATCATAAGCCTGTATTCCTATAGTTATAAGTAAAAATACGTGTTAGGTGATTTGGTGAAAGGTTTTAAGTATAGTAATGTAATTCTATAGTTTAAGTTAAGAATTTAGATGTTATAATAGAAGTACATAGGTATACGTAACCTGGCACTTGATTGGTAGAAGAACAGACGCATTGCAGCAAAAAGTATTAGAAGTGATAAGTTATCGAGTTAAAACAAAGTTTTGTGTTAATTGCTTATTGGACCAGAAAGTTGTAATTACCATGTTACCCTGAAACCCGTGACTATCCTCTGTTATGGCGACTTGTTACTTAATCTCATGACCTTTAAAACTGAAGCCTTGTTTGTTATTTTAAATAATAAATCGTATATAACTACGATAGTCCCATCTCTTCAATCAAACTCCAACGAAAAGCATCGGGCTAGTGATGCAACGAGGGGAAAACGCGACACCCAATCAACAGCAGAAACCTCCCCATGGCTGGGTCTCAGCATCATCTGCTTTGGTTTTCTGTGCTGTCCCTGTTCTTCTGTCTCCAAACTAACCCACACTCAAGACAAGAACCCACGAGGAGCTCTGGGAGCACTGCTGCCTGGGAAGGGCTGGAGTACCTGAGGGATGGCTCGTGAGCAGCTCCTCCACGTGTAGAGCATCACGGCGTACTCGTGGCCTTCCTCCAGCATCTCATTCTGAAAGACAGAGGGGTGTTGGTGGGACAGGGAGGGCACTGGAGGCTCGTCACCCTGGGGACAGCGCCGGGGGACTCACCATGCTGGAGTGCACCGTGGCCTGCTCGATGTACCTGGCAATGCCCGTCACAAAGGCGTTCCTGTCCTCAAAGTTCGTGTCAAAATTAGCCTGTGGGCAAAGTGGAGAGATGGGGATTAAAACACAGCTGGTTGTTTGCTCACCTGCTACCACCTAACACGGGTTGTGCTGGCAAAAAGCAGAATTAGCAGGGCTCCTGGGGCATGGCAGGAGTTTGTGAACTATTTGAGGTGCTGCACCTCTAGGTCTGAAGTAGTTTCATACACACACACCCTGAGATGCTTTGGAATCACACATGTCCATCCTGCAGGGAATATGTGTGGAAATATGGCAGTCAAGACTGACAAACCCTTGCAAAATCAAGCCAAACTTTACTGCAGCCACACCGGAGAGAAAAGCTACAGCAATTATTCTAAGGACTTTAGTTTGGTAACCCAAAGACAGATGCAGCCTTATTACTTTCCGTTTGTGCCCTGGCTGCTAGGGGAAGACCACATCCTGTCAGCAGGAAGTGCTAAGGATAAACACAGAGAAAGGGCAGGGAATGAGTTGTCTGGAAAACATAAATACAAAAGTCAGCCCTCATCCAGGTGCTATTGTCAGTGCTACTGTTGCTCTTGCAAGCACGAACAGTTGTTGGGACAAACATTTGTCCTGGAAGCTGTGATACAGCTTTGGGTTGGGACAGGGGAGCAAGGAATTGCAGAGGCAGGTGGGGGATGGAAAAGCAGCTCCCCTGGCTCTCTGGAGTGCCCTTCACACGCTCTGAGCTCGGTAATTTCCTCTGCCAAGGCTGGCTCATGGTGTCTGCTGCAGGGCAGGGCAGGCAGAGGTCCCAGGCACCCAGAGCTGCTCCTCGTGATGACAGCAGCACTGCAGCGAGCACACTCACCTCAATAACTGAGTTCCTGAGTAGGAAAGCTGGGAGCACAGACCTGTGGCCACAGGGCTTCTCTTCTTAGTGCCTCCAGGACATCACAGGTGACCAAAGTGACAACAAAGCTGAGATGGCATGTGCATTTCTGGCTAGCAGGGGAGAGGGCTACATGCAAACTGAGCATGATGAGGAAACAGGCTCGGCCAACATCTCCAGATCCAGCTCAGAGGAGGTTTTTAGGCCCAGCTGTGTGCACACACTCAAGGCCCTGAAAGGAGGCTGTGCCATCAGGCTGGACCCAGAGCCCCTCGTGAGACACAAACCAGCAAAGGCTAAAAACTTATTGAAAGAAGAGATAAGCAAATAATTTCATCAAGATTTTTCAGGGAGAGCTGAAATTTGAACACCCCAGAACGACCTTCGGGTCTGATAACCCGTAGAGATACCAAGACTCTGGAATGAGCCCGGGGTCTGACCTGCTGAAAGAGATCCTGTAATTGCAGAGCCCCGCGTACAAGGCACAACAATCACAGTGCTGGTGTATTTATACACTGCCACGGGTGAGCCAGCAACTCAGGAGTGGCAGGATGGAGGAAGGAGCCCCCTATTATATTTAACCCTGGGTGTGTGCTATAGGGCAGGGTGTGGTGGCCAAGCAGCCAAGGCATCCCACTGTGGAACCACGAGCAGGAGTCGAGCCGTGCCCTGGGCCCCTGCCAAGCTTTGCTCGGTCAGTGCAGCTGCAGCTAAATCTGAGTTGTTCAGGGCACAGAAGTGGTTCTAGCAGCTGCCCTCCCTCGCATGCCAGCAGCTCCAGCTGTGCTAGAGGCACAGGCCAGCCAAAGTCAGGCAGGACTTTGAGCCTGCCCCGCTCAGTTCGATGCACGCACGATCATGAAAAGGAAGCACAGAAATATGTGCACAAGTAAACATCGCTGAGAACTTTCTGCTGTTATCACAAATCTTATCTCCTGCTTCCTACCCATTCAGGCACTCCGGTCCTCATCTTTGCTCAGCCTCAAAAGTCCCTTTCACCAGCCTCTGGTGCCTTCCTTTCAAAGTCCTTGGGAACAGATCTGTGGCTAGATCTGTTCTGAATGCTTCCTTCAACACGCTGAACCCCGGATGTTTACGGCTGGTCCCTGCAGCACCGTGCGGCCCCGGGCTTCACATGAGCCACTGGAACAACCCTCCCTACCCTGTGCCTCGGGGGGCTGAGGTACCTGGTACATGATGGAGGAGGGAGGAGGTTCGATGCATGGCTGCTGGTCTGGCAGGGGCAGCTCCTCCAGCAGGTCCACGTTGGACAAGGCATCCTCGAGCGTGACGTGGGTCGTCATGGTGGCGGATGTTCAGCTCCCGTGCTAAATCCAAAGCAAAAGAGAGGGTGATAGACAGACAAGACAACCAGCCAGCAGGCAGAAGACTGAATGGGAAAGGACAAAACCAGACCCACGACTGGCTGGCATTGCAGGGGACAAAATCCCAGTTTATCTGTTTTCCCTTTTACTGTGCATTAAACCTACATCTCTATGTCATCTCTCTCCTTTTGCAACTCAACAGCAGAGCAGGAATGCAGAATAAGAGAAACACAACTACCCACCCAGGCACTTCTCTCTTAACTCTATGCAAAACTCTCTCAGACAGAACAGCTGGGTGCTGCAGTGCAGCTTTAGCAGCCCCGGGTGAAAGCGCGTGCTCTGAAATGCAAAGCGGTGCTATCAAGAATATCTCCTGAAGCACCATGATCAGAGAAGCATGACGGATGCTGACACTCACATGCTCTCCTTCTCACACACATGAACAGCACTGGAGACTGTAAACAACCAACTGAATTAATTCCCAGAGGTGAACTGGAAAGGCTGGAGTGCTGTGCAGGCAAAGCTGTGGCACTGCAAGCAGCAAAAAAAAAAGCAGTTGCTGTTAAATTTCCCTACTTTTACCACTGACGTGGCATCCCCTGCCCAGTCCCAGCCCACTCTGGAGCTGCCAACAGCGCCAGTCGCAAAAATGAAAATAAATACACAAAATAAAATCAAAGGGAAACATTTCTGAAAGCTCCCTGGCGCTTACCCCAGGCAGGCGCGCAGTGGGAACCACAGGACAAACCTGTGTGTCCTCACCTTCCCTGCCACTCACCTCGGCTCTGAGTGCTTGGGCACGGGGACAGTGCTGTCACCCAGGCTGAGCCCTTGTGTAACCACAGCCACAGGGCTTCCCCAGTTAATGCCTAATCCTGTGCAATAGCTGCGGCTGACCTACAGCCTGTGTCTCCCAGAAAAACACCCTGCTGCACTTAGGCATTTGCAGAGAGAGAATTCTTTAAATATTGACACGTCATTCCATCAGCAAATCATCCCCCCACCAGTGCTTCTTTCCTCACTCAGAGCCTGTCTAGTTTGAAATGTGAGCCTTTGAGTTTCGTTGCTCTGATCTGCAGGACAGTAGAGCTCCCTAAATCAAAGTTCCCATCGAGATACTCACACATTTCAATAAAACACCCTGCAAGCCAGCTAAGCTCTTTGCCTGCCTCATTACTGAGCATGTTTTCCAATCCTTTAATCATCTCTTTGGCTTTTCTCTAAGCTTTTGCAACTTTTTTTGCCAGACAGGGTAGCAGGCAGGACACAAGGCTCCGGCAGTGTCTGCACAAGCACCAAATAAAACAGCAGCATAACATCCCTGGAACACAGCCACAGCAGCTCCTTTGGTCACAACAGCATCTCCAGAGGAGCCCACACTCAGCTAATTATCTGCTACTAATCCCCAAGGTTCTTGTTTTTTTACCCCGGTTGAATCACTGCTTCCAAGAAAATAAGTTTGCTTTTTACTTCCAGCACTGGGGGAAGGAAGGATAACGGCTTTGGGACATCCATGGACAGACACACATGCACCCCAGCTAAGGGGGAGGCACAGTGAGCAGTACTGGGGTGGCTTCACGTTGGGTGATGAGAGGGAAGGAGTCTGTAGCTGTGCCTCATCATTGTGGGCTGCAGGAAGGCATATGAGCCTGGCAAAATCCATTCCTGCCCCACAAATGCCTCCCCAAGGCACCAGGCAGCTGAGAAACAGGTTTGGTTGTACCTGCAGCTGAAGCATCATTAAATGAGCGCCTGGAAAAAAACAAAATCTCAAGCAGCTTTTTCCCTCCACACTCAAATTTCTGTTTCCTTCTTCACCCCTGCCTGGTAAAATGGTTTCCTGTTACAAATTGTAGCAACTGTCAAACCCAGACATTACATTTCTGCAGCTTCCTCCCTGCCTGCCTGGGCGGGCTCTGCACGGGGGAGGCTCAGCTTGCCCGGCCCCACAGATGGACACAGAACTGCTCACCACGCTCCACCACCACCCCCCAGCACCTCAGGACTCGCCACTGGCATCCCAGAACACCACTGCTGGCTACTCACTCTTGCTTCATTACATACTTCAGGCTAGAGAAGGCAAAACTTTCCATTTCATAGCTTTGAGGGATGCGGCTGTTTATTTGGGCTCATTCCCCATGTTTCTCTAAGTCCAATTCTAAGGCCACTTGTGCAAGGTGCTGTCCATTTGCTGTAATCAAAGGCACTTCCCCAAAAACCCCGTGACACCCAAAGAGCTCAGCAGCTCAAGGGACAAAATTATTGCTGCTGTTTGGGCCATCCCAGGAGACAGAGCCCCAAATACAGCATCAGGGTCCTGCTGTGCCAGGCAGTGCACACACCCGTGAGGCTAAGCCAGTCCCTGCCCTAAAACTTCTGCACTCAAACAGAGGCAGAGAGGAAGGATGCAGAAATACATGAACAGAAAAGAACGCATCAAGTCATTGCAAGTGAGAGTTGCAATCTGTCACCCTCCCACCCCATGGTTTGCCACGGCTGAGAAGTGCAAGGATCCAGATGCAGCTGGAAAAACTACAGACTTCGAGGGTTTAACACACGAGTTTTTATAGAGACTTCCAGTTTCCAGTCTACCCTTTCTTAACACCAACCAGGAACCCAGCAGGGGCTTCAGGGAACAGCGTGGTCAGCCAGGACTTCCCCTGAGCTCCGTGTCTGTAGCACGTTGCCACAGACAGCAGCCTCACAGACAGACTGTGTGACAGAGAGGCCACTGCTCCAGGGCCACCAGACCTGGACCATCACCCCAGATCATCCAGAGAGGATGGCAAGTGAAGCCCCACTCCCCCAGACCTGTGCTGCCCTCCCTCACCTTCCTGCAGAAAAGGTCCCAACACAGCCATGCTGGGGCTGTCCTGTAAATCCAGCTCCCAACACAGCCATGCTGGGGCTGTCCTGTAAATCCAGCTGCATCCCCTCTGTCCGGAGACAAGGGGGGCAGCTGTGAGGTAACCTGGCAGCGGCCAAGTGGCTCCAGCTCAGGGCATTCAGGGATCCCTGGGGACGCTCATCAAAAAGCCTTACCTGCCACCCACCACCCGGGCTTTGGGGTGGGGTGGCTGTGCTGGGAAGAGGAGACTCAGCCCACGGTGGTGGTGTGGTGACAATGCCCGGGCACACGTGGCAACGGGGCTGGGCTCCACCCAGGCAGCACAGCAGCCTGCCCGGGAACGGGGCTTTTCTCTGTCCCAGCACCGGCACAGCGGGGCGAGGCTTTCCCTCGCACACCCGAAGCACATCCTGCCTCTCCGGACTCACAGGCTGCCAGGAGCCACCTCCACATCCCGCCCCTGGTCAGAGAAGCCAGAGTTCCTCCGGTCCTACGTGTTTTGGCAAAACTGAAGGCGAGCCTGGCAGAAACCAACCCCACCCCAGTGAAACCCGAGGCAGGGATGCTGCAGCGGGCTGATTATCCCTCCTGCTCACGAGCATCGCTGCTAATGGGTGCAGTGTTGACCACACTTTCTGCTCATCTGCTGCAGAAACTTCCCGTCCCCTTCCCACACCTCAGCTGCAAACCCTCTGGCCATGTCACACACCTTCTAAAGCCAAATGATCACACAGAGGACCTGGGGCTTCAGACACTCTGGGGAGCCAGCCAGGCACAGGGCACGGCCCCACCACCCCGAGATGGAAGAGCTCCCAGCACAGGGACTGCTGTGGCAGCAGCCTGGGCACCAGATTTCACAGACAGCACGGGAAGGCTCTGAGGAGCGAGGATGGGCATCCCAGATGCCAATATTTGCAGGGCACGTCCCACCCTCCCCACCAAAATGCTTGCCCAGAAGTATTGGTGGAGTATCATCCTCTTTGCAGGGAGAAGCACAAAGACGACGACTGTTTAAGCAGCTTGGGGACATAAAGACTTTTAAAAGCAGGGCCATAATGAATGTTGCATGCACGTGTGCTCAGATCCCAAGCTGCACAGCCCAGAGCTCTGGGGAAGTGGCACGGGCTGTTTAGGATTTTCAGCTTGCCTGCTCCTACAGCAGACACTCACACTGGTGCTGCAGTAGGTACAAAGAGCAGGGAAGGAGGCAAGAAAAACTGGGAATTGCCCAGAGAGAGTCCACGCCCTGTGAGCCTGGGGTGAGATGAGCAGCAAAAAGACTTTTGCTGGGGAGATGGCAATGTAGAGAGGGAGGACAAACCTGGTGACTCCCTGAGGATCTGAGATTCCTCTCCAGCTCTGATTCCCCACCCCATGAAAAGTCACGGAATTTAGTTTTACCCCTGTGATTGTGCTTCTCTCTCTTTCCTCAAAAATAGCACCTAACTGTGCACAGGCACTATCCTGGCCCAACAAGTACTCAGCCAAGTGTCAGTTGCATAAAAGCAGAATGTTTCTGGTACCCACTGCCTGATAGCAACAGGAGGATAAATGCTCCTGGCCACCAACATATTTTTAGTAAAAAAAAACTTCACAGTGTAAAAGTTTAGTTTGACTCCTTTCTAAAATGCACAGAATTGAAGAATCACTTGCAATTGCAACCACCACCACAGTCAGGAGGTTCTTTGCAGAGTGAGTGAGGCTGGCAGAGCTGGGCCTTTGCCCGACACAGACACAGATGTTAATAACCATGAAATTACCCTTCCCATTAAAAAAGGAAGCAAAACTGCACGACTCCTGAAGCTGTTTTTTCTCTATCTCCACTCTACGTTTTCTGCCATCCCATCAGGGCTGAGTTCCAAGCATTTGCACCATCCTTGTCTCTCAGCAACACAATTATTCTGGAATTTATTTCTTTTAGAATAACTAAATAGTATTTTTTTTCTGGTGCCAAAGAAAGCGGGTCAAGGAAGGAGACAGGTATGTGAAACTACATTTCCAATAGAGTTGAGAAATTTAGAGCAAGTTTACAAGCAACCCACTGCTGACAGCTAAAGCACTTCTTGGGAAACCAAATCATACAGGCCAGCATTGTTAATAGTTGACCAATTACTGATCTTCCAAAACCAATCTTCCTATTTCTCATGCAAAGATGATAACTGTTTGTTAACAAAACTGAATTCAGCAAAAATGAATTCAGCATATTCTGTTTTACTCCAGAGATCCAGGTCAGGAAATTGAAGATTTTTCCCTATTCCTTAGGTTTCATTAGTAACAATTAACTGTACAGAGAAAAGGAGAAAACAATTTTCCTTCACAGGGAATTAGCACAGAATTATATGGCTGTGACACCAGAACACTGGGCTAGTCACCCATCTCTGTGACTAACCCCAGACTACTGTCACCGTGCAGAACATGAGGGTGATTTTTCTTTCGGTATCTCAGCCTGATTCTTTGAGACCTTTGTGATCCAAAGCCCCCAGGCAGGAACCCCCCGTGGGAAGCGGCAGATGGCAAAGGGGGCCACGCTCTGCTGCAGGCAGCGTCCCCTGACAGCACACAAACCCTGCTCCCTGCCCCTTTCTCCAAAACAGCCCTGGCCACGCAGGGACCGCTGGGGAGTGCTTCTCCTCCTCCTCCTCCTCCTCGTTCGTTCCCGGTCCTTCCAACCCACGGACATCTCCCGCGGAACGCACCCACCGGCTCCCTCCCCCTCCGCCCGGCGGGATGCGGCCGGCACGCGGCATTTCCAGCGGCAGCGGGGGCAAAGTTGAGCACAAAGGAGCGCAGCCCGGCCCCGCGCACGGGCACCGGCGCCCGGGGCCG
>VZTG01004992.1:2464534-2537199 GCA_013397845.1 Melanocharis versteri | reverse complement strand
GGGGGAGGCAGCAGCAGCCGCTCGGAAGCTCGGTGCTGGCACAGCGGGTTTGGGTCCATGCGGAGGCTGGGGTTCCCCATCTCGCTGCTGCTGGGTTGGCGGGGTCGCGGGTGTTCAGCCCCTGTGCCCCTCGGAGGGGCATTGTTAGGCGTCACCTACCATCTTAACAAACGCCCTGGTGGCGGAATACGTGCACATGCAGAAAACATACAGAGCCTCGGATGACTGAGCATGTTCTGGATCAAAACCTGATGGCAGCACCTTTGCTCGGAGCTCCAATCCTCTTCTGAGTCAGCACCGCATCCAAAAGGTCTTCCTTTTGGCATTTTTGTCGTCTGGCTTTTTTTCAGGGACAAGTTTCCAGCCCTTCTGCTCGTACTTCTGTTTAAAGCTCTAATACAGCTCTTCAGATGTACTGTGAAATCCAAACTCACAGCTTTGAGAGGGACACTGCCTCATGGTGACTGATACAAACCCTTTATGGAGCTGTCTTGTTTGTTGAAAGATACTGGCAGACACCCAAGGGTTGATGAAACTCTAGGTACAGGTCTAGATGTATTTCCTTGGTGGCCCTGGCAGTGTCCCTTTCCTGAACATGAGGCTGTGAGATTGCTCCCTGGCCTCTCCTGTTTCAGAGTGACCCCTCCAATTCCTCAGAGGCTGCTGCTGCTGTCCATGAGCGTGGGGCTGAGCTTGCTCCCCGTGGGTGTCTGTCGGTCCTGCAGGGAAGCTTGGACACCAGGTTTGCACTGCAGTTCTGCTGCTGTAATTTGAATGGATGCCATGGGCTGAAGGCACTGGGGTCTGCAAACTGGAAAAGCAGCAGAACAGTCTTAGGAACTAGCTTTGTTTTAAGGGACAGGACCACGCCTGAAAAAATGTATCATTAAATCTCTGGGTGTAGACCCTTTCCCTTTCTAGCATTTCTTCTTTGGGGTTGGACTAGGTGACCTTTAAAGGTTGCTTCCAACCGAAACTATTCTATGATTCTGTGATATCTACAGGTCTATCCTACCTTTGACTGGAACGCTTTGTAGCCATCATTCCTCTTTTTACTATTTAATACTTGTCAGAAAAATTCCGAAAATGAGGATTGTTACTGCAGACACAAAGGATTTAACAGGATTTAGTATCGTTCTGAGGCTGGGGGTGAAACAAGGTTAGTTTCAGAAACTGACAGAAAAGACTGCTGTGGACTTTTTAAATCTGGTCCCATTATCAGCCAGGCTCGAGGTGATGGGAATTCCATGAATGCTGTGGTACTATTTTAATTTTCTGCTCCGTGTTGTCTTAGCTGGCAGAAGGATAGAATGAGCTTCCCTGCATTTGTCCTGCAGATCTCTCTGCAGGCTGGGGACAGTGACAGCGAGGGGCAGCCCCATGCAGCTACAGCAGCAGTGTGTGCAGCAGTGTGTGGAGGGGACAGAGAACACGATGGTGGGGTGAGCTGAACAGAAAAATACACATGAATTTATGGTGGCTGCCAAGTGAGCTTTAGCAGAGCCATTCACCTGAATCCTGCTGTGCTGACAAGCGTTCAGAGAGGGACAGCACCAAACATCACATAAAAACATGTTCATTAAAAAACATTTCAGGTAATTCTAGATTTTTTTCAGGCCTGATTTTAAAGTAATTGTGCACTAGAACAACACCCACATCCCTAGGGGGACTGACCCATGCCCAGAAAAGAGCTTTTCATGGCTAATGCTGCCACACTCCAGTCCCTGGTCTCCACTGAGAAGCATCAGCTGCTCTTTCTAGATGAGGTTACTGCTTGACTGCCTTCTGCTAGCAGGGGCTCCAGCCTGGCCGTGCCAGTGCCTGGCCATCACAGCAGCAGCTTGGGGACACGCTGGGACACAGCTCTGGGCCTGGGCTCCAGCCAAGTGTGCAGAGCTGTGCCCCCACCTCGGATAAACAGCGGGGAGAAGGGGGGACAAGCACAACCTCCCCCCCTGGTGAGACACAGCCAGGCAAAGGAGCAGCGGCTGAGATGTTCAGCACGTTGGAAATGCTTTCTGAGGAGGCAGGGAAAGGGTATCTGGAGAAAGGTTGCTCAGTTTGCAGTGGGAGACTGATATTCTCACCTCTGCTTTGTGGGGAATGGATCTGGTCAAGCCACGTGAAGGGCACCCACCTAAACTTGCCTTAGACACTGCTGTGGTGGGGGAAGACTTAGAGTGCATTGATATTATGTAGTTATCCCACTCTGGCACTGCCCTTTTGGGATTCTTGAAGGGCCCTGTAAATTATCATGGGAAAACATCCTCTAGGAGCACTCAGCTATTACCACCCCCAATTTTACAAAGATTCAGAGAATTTAAAGCCACCATAATGGATATTTAGACCTAAAAATCTGGTGTCTATGTAATTACTTAATCTGCAGAGATTCTGAATGCTTCCTACCCCCATAAACCTAGCACATTGTGTAACCCCAGAACACAACCATAGTTTTTGGGAACAGAGGTATTTCAGAAAGTCAGAAGATGCCTGTTTGCATCTTGGTGGAGAGGATTTGGAGGAAGAGCAAGCTGTATGATTATAAGGGCATGAGGATGTTTTTTGCAGTTTTGCTCACATATAGTGAAAGTCACAGTTGGGACTCACCAATTTTATTGTCTGTAAAAGTCTGTATTGTGTGCATAGAAAGACTGCAAAATAAACCTGAACATAAACCATCACAATGATATTCTGTGCAACCCGCTCTAGCTAATAAATATTACACTTATCCAAATATAAATATAACCTCAGAAATGTCACCTAGCAGAGCTGCTCCTTAATAGCAATGTCCTCATGCTCAGCAGACCCCTGGTTCTTTCAAGGGTGGTGAGGGCAGTGAGCCAGAAGCTGAACTTTGTGGGCCTGCAGACACCCCTGTCACAGTGTGGGAAGATGTGTAAGGCAGGAACTGATGCCTTGCCCATGTCCATATGCCTGAAAAGATATTCTGGCTCCTGAAAGCTACCTTAGAAGGAGGAGCCTGAAAAATACCAAAAATTAAGCCTCCTTCTATGAAGAAATAGTTTGTCACAGGATATGTGAGATCATGGGATTACATTATTTCCTTGTTCCATTTTTGTTGGCAAACATATTTGAACCTGACTTGTGTAATGACAGGAGATTGCTGGTGAAAGTTTGCACTTCAGAGTTTTTGTAAGCTGCTGGCGTGTAAGGTTTCCTCGTGTTCTCACCTGCCCAAACAGAGGAGCAGCAAAACTACATATTGCATATCTGCACATATCATCTGTGAGCCCTCTTGACTTCTCTTGTGATTGTTAATGCTTAGCAAAAAGTCCTGATCTTATTTACAAATTCTGCAGGACACCAACACCCACACATTTGGGTGTGAAGTCAGTTATGTCAAAACAGTGTCTCTGTCTCGCAGTGAAACTACAGATTTTAACTGAAATAGCAGGAGATGGATTTTGTTTATATCTTCTGCTGTCTGCATAATGTGGAACTCCTTGAGGAGGAAGAACCAGGCACTCCATTCACACTGGATTTTTTCTTTGGTCAGTCCCTTTGTTCACAGAAGAGATGGAGAAGTCGTTACTTGTGATTCAGTTACTTTTTAAAGTACAAGAAAATTCTTCTCATGATCACTGGTGCACTGAGCACATACCCTGCACGTTTTCTCCTCCTGGCTCCCTCCTGAGCCCTCTGGCCCCTTCCTTCCAAACACACCAGTTCAGGAGTAGATTCCTGTACCTTTCCCAGGTAATCAGATCCTGGGACTCTGTCTTGTCCTGGACTGGGAACACATAACACGCTGCACTGCTCAGTCCTCCATACTTTGTTCAAAGAAATTGGGTGGAGGTCACATATTAATCTTCTGATGTAGAAAGACTGAAGAAAAAATCAATATAAACATTCAGCTTTGACTTCCCCCCTCCAAGAATGTCTTCATTTGCATCAGAGTCCTGTTTTCCCACTCACTGTCTAATGCAATTTGAGAGCATTTCCAGACTCTTCAGCACATTTCTTTTTCTCTTCCTCCCTCACAAACTCACATGCACACACAGACACCTCTTCAGTTTACCAGGTATCCAAATCCTGTTCCTGTTATGCCACAGTTGCAGGGAAAATCATGCAGAGGGAAAACAAAACCACCTTGAAATACCAGCATCAGAAATGCAGTCACTGAATCCAGCCTGCTTCTGTGTCTTCCAGGCTTATTCCTGTTCAGAGCTTTCAGGTCCAGCCCACTCTGAATTAGATTAGAGAGCCAGGGAAATGTCTAAACATTCCTCCTCACTTAAAGAAAGCTTTTTTTTTTTTCCCCCCACTCCAGGGAAGACCTTCATTTGTGAGTTCACACAAATAGAACAGCAATGTCAGATCTCTTAATTTTGAGGCTGTCTGTTCAGGAGAAACACCCTTGCTGGACGGTGTGGTTCAGGACTCCATGCTCAATAGACACTTCTGGTTTTAAGATGCAAACCACGCTCTTGGCCAAAGCAAAGCCTGTGTCTGTCTAGGCTCTGGAAGACCTGGGGATATCTTGTCTGTCTGGAAGTACCAGCCTCTCTCCTCTCCTTCTCCCCAGGCATATGGCAAGTGTTTATGGTGAGAGGATTCCTGTTAATGCTTTGTTGGGGAAAATCCAGCCTTCTCTCTTCTCAGGACTCTCTCAGCTGTGCTAAGCACACAGTGCCACGATTACACATCAAACTCAGAGATTTCACTCAGCTGAAACAGCAGAAGAGAAAAGGATGGCCGCTCGTCTTTCCCCTGAGCAAGGGAGAGAAGAGAGAGGAAGAACATTAATGTCAGCTGGAGAGGAATGGCAAAGTTAGCAAAGAAAACCTTGGGAAGAAACTGAGTATTAACAAAAATACAATCTATCCCTATAGAGAAAATGCCAGTGGAAGAACCAGCTTCCTTCTGTGCAATGTTTCTTTTCTATTACCAGTGAATTTGGCTTGGTGGACACTAAGTACCTTGTAATGGCTTGGCTGTCATTTTTACCACCGTTAGAACTCAGCCCCACAGATCCACAGCTTTCTTAGGAAGGAAACTGTGAAATTAACTTGAGTTAGGTGCACTACATGGGCTCCTCAGTGAAGTCAAATAAAAGGCAGAGAGCCCAAAGTTTGCTTGCTAGTGCAGATGAAAGCTACAGTGCTTCACCTCCAAGATTTTATCTTGTGTTAGCGTGTGAATCCTCCTTAAAGCCAAGGGGAAGGGAGTTCTTGTCTTTGGGAAATAGGGCTCTGCAGTACAATACTCACCATCCTCCAGCAGTGGCTCATCACCTCATAAATTGCCTTGGAGGCCAGCTTGGGTTTGTAGAGCCGAAATCCTGCGTTGATTTCTTCCACCACTTCTGCATTGGTGCGATTCTCATAGGGGATTTTACCTTCACTGAAGACCTCCCACATCAGCACTCCTGAAGCAAACAAAGGGGAAAAAATCACAAAGAGGCAAATAAAATCCTCAGCAGGCCCAGGGCCACCTTCCACCTGCTCTTCTCTGCAGCTCAACATCGGTGCCAGTTACTTGGAAAAGCATTTTCTCTTGGATTCTCAGTAGACATCTGAATAACCAGGCCCTAACACAGCTGTACAGTTTGAGGATGTCAGCCAGGATCTCTGGTGCTCCCTGTGGAGTCTGTGAAGGGCCTGAGCACCCAGCTCCTGCTGGGCTGTTGTACTCCACCCCAGGAGTGCACAGCTTCAGCCACAGCAGAAGCCAGCAAAGGGCGAGGGAAGCGCAGAATTCACAGGCACAGACTGGCAAAGGTTATAATCCTGCATTATTTACTGCTGGCCCCAGGGCTGAGTGGCACCCCATTGACTGTGAGCTGTGCACAGCACACTGCCCCATTCACTGTGCGGGCTGGAGAGGGGCCAGGCCCCTGAGTGTGCCAGATCCACAGCCCAGGGGACAGCCTTTGTTATGGTTTTGGGGAAAAACACACAGCCCTGCTCTTATCTGTGAGGGTCCAGAAGGGAGACCAAAGAATGGACACAAATCGTGAAACAATGCATTGGGGAACAGGAAATGAGGTGAGAAGTGTGAGCAGTGAAATAACATTTTCAGATCAGCATAAAGAAAATGGAGTCAGCAGAGCAAATTTGGAAGGGCAGAGGGTTTGAGTGAGGCATCAGTGCCCTGGGACTGACATGCAGAGAGATGGAGTCTAAACGCCTCTCCTCTCCTCTCCTCTCCTCTCCTCTCCTCATAAAATCTTGTCAGTGACTCTCCAGCCTTTTCTTGGACCCTCCTACTATGTCAGCATGAAACAGAGTTCATTATTTGGTATTATACAGCATTGCACAGGTATAATACATTAAACTGGCAATATTTGCAGTGTTACAAAGTATCTAGGTAGTTTTCCTTCCTTTCTTTCACTTAAATAATTTAGTCTTGCTTTCCTAAGCCATTATTCAGGCACAATACCCTTGGAGTCCAGAGGATGCAGTGTTAAGGAGATTTTACTGGAGGACTGAGCCCCAAGAGCTGGTGTTTGTTGGGATTTCTCCATTTTGACAAGAGTTTCTTACCGAATGACCAAACGTCAGATTTGGTGCTATAGTTGCTGTAGGAGAAAACCTCTGGGGCGGACCACTTGACTGGAAACTTGGTGCCCGTGGAGCTGGTGTACTGATCATCCAGGACAATCCTGGAAGAGCAAAAGGAGGGGGAATGCTGAGTCACCCCCGTCCCGTGACAGCCCCAAGGGACCGTGCGCAGCCCGGGCTTTACCTCGACATCCCGAAGTCGGACACTTTGACCACGTGGGATTCCCCCACCAGGCAGTTCCTGGCAGCCTGCAAGAAAACAAGGTGCAAAGGCAGCAGGTCAGAGCTGAAACACTGTCACAGCCACTCAGGGGCTTTTGTCCTGGAAGAGCAGATGATGCTTAAAATAAGGAGCATCGAAGTGACATTGTGCCATACGAAGAGGACAAAACCCTGAGCTTCTCATGCTTTCTGTACATTTTGCAGCATGATCCTGTTGCCAGAAAAGCTGTTCAACCATCAGTCTGACTTGCAGGCCATTGTTGCCCACAAAGGGTGGAGTAAGACCCTAAAATAGCCACAGCTACTCACAGTCATTGCACGCCTAGTGAAACTGCAGCAGCGACTGGTGGAGCTTGACTGGAAACCACTTAATTAAAAGTATTTTACCATCAATGCATGTTTATACATGAAATATGCTAGAACAGGTCTTTTTGTTATCTTCACTGATTTTAGACATGCAGAGTGGTCAGTACTGTGGCTCTTAGGGAGCAAAAGAGTCCACTGAGGAAAAAAAGACAAATTTTGTAGGCTTGTTTCTTCTCTCCCAAACACAGTTAAGGGGAATAGATTGATCAGTGCTCCAGGGCTTGTTTGTTTGGTTTTTTTTCTTCTCCCTAAAGTATTTGTGCTGCATTTGCAATAAGGGCAGATACAGGATCCCCTATAAACAGACAGGCAGGAGAAGTGTGGAAGCTGAAATTGAGGAAGGAAGGAAGAAAGCACAGGAAAAAGCCCATCTGGAGCAAAGAAAAAGTCCTCGTGGGACCAACATACCAGGTCTCTGTGGATGACAGAGTTCTGTTCCAGATAAGCCATTCCTTCACACACATCCAGGCACATGCCCAGCAGGGTTTCCTTGGAGAAGCTGCCCCGCTGGCTCCTGAGGTAGTCGGACAAGCAGCCGTTCTCCATGAACTCGAACACCAGGCAGATGGGAGCTTCCTCAAAGCACACACCATAAAGCTGGACTAGCTTGGGGTGAGACAGCTTCCTGTGGGATAGGGAGGGAAGGCAAGAAGGAGGCTGAAATAGGCTCAGTGCCTGCTATCCTCACAGCAAGTGTGTTATATACAGCAATTTAGGCCAGAGTGCTGCACCCAGCTCGCTGCAAAGGCCAGTTTTGCAGATGTGTAGACCAAGGACTAAGTATCATCCCATTTTAAATGGTAATGGTCACCAAAAGATGTTTCTGCGTGGAAAATCATCCGATCAAACAAAAATAAAATTGATTTCTGTCTGTCTTGTGGGGAGGGAAGTGCAAAAGAATGCAAACAAAGTCAATAAAACCAAAGACAAATACATAGTTGTTCAAACCAAAACATTTTACGGGTAAGGCTTTTCAATGAAATTGCCCTTAAGTTTTAAGAGATTTTTTCTGAGAAAAACCACTTTGCTCTCCAGAATGTACCATCAATTATCCTTGCCTTCCTGAATAGCAGGGATCTAGAAGACCATTCTGGATATTGACAGACTTGGAAGCACAGTAATTCACCTACACTTCGAATTGCCTTCCTTTGTAGCCACCAGAGCTCACCAGTCTATTTACTATTAAGATACATAGCAGATAATCCAAGTTTGAATTCTCTATCCATATTCCTGACTTTGGTTCGGTGTTATGAATCCCCAGAGTGTGATTGTCTTGGTGAATCTACCACTTACATCAAGACTTTGGCTTCCTCGATGAAATCCTCCTCAGACATTGCTCCTTCACGGATGGTCTTTATGGCTACTTTGGTCTTGCCCATCAAGTAGCCGAGGTAGACCACCCCAAACTGACCACTGCCAATCTCCTGCACACGGGTGAGCTCAGAGGCATTAATGACCAATTTTCCTGTTGATTGCAAGGGAGAAAGAATAAGGACTGAGCAGCAGAATGCCGAACAAAAAGCTTTTGTGGATGAAACACCGAGGCAGGACTCCAAGTGAGACTTTCTGGCTCTCCCTCAAATTGCCTGTCTGACCTTTGATAGCTCATTTGACTAGTCTCTGCTGCAGGTCATGTTCAAGGGTAGGAACAACAACATCCCCTTTCTCCCCTCTTTGTCTTGCCTATCCAGTTCTTCAGGGAGGATAGTTTTCACCATGCTTATTTGCAGTACTGAGCACAACATGGGGTTTGAGTTTCTTTGAAGTCTCCAAGAATTATAATAAAGATGATACCAGCAAAATTCTATTGACAACAATATTCAAATGAAGGCATCTTTCAGGAGGGTCTCAGCTTTCATCAAATTATTCTATGCTCCCATTCCATCCCCTCTGCTCAGCATTCATGTTAATATTTAATGTTGACTTCACTGAGACCCCAGGGTTCTCATCACCTCCCTCAAGGCACTGCACGATCGGTTCAGTCATTCATCAACGGCCATGACAAAGGTGACAGTCTGGTGAACAGTGCCGTGGAAAGACCTGCAGAAAGCTATTGATCGTGGCTGTAATCCCACGAATATTCATCAATATCCATGGGGAGGTGCGGGATCACCCAGCTAACCAGCCCATGTAATCATGAGAGAACCTTACCGTAGCTGAGCCCGGCGGTGATCGGGGCCTGTTTCCTCCAGGAGGAGACCGCGTACCGCAGCCGCGTCACGAGACCTGGGGACACGGGGACAGGCTCCTGTTACTGCCACAGCCATGGGGACCCGGCTGCCACCACCCCAGAGGGCAGCTTGGCTTCTGGAAGCAGACTTATTGCACTGAGTTCTCAGCTCCACTTGAGGGCAGCTGAACCTCTGTGCAGGCTCTGGTTTCCTGCCTGTGAGGAGGAAGCCAGTTCGGAGCACTTTCAGCTTGTTTCCCATTTTCGGTTCCAGAGCTTTGAGTCTCTAAACACTGATGGATTTCCAAATGGTATTTTGTATTTATAGGGTATTTTTGAAGCCCAGTGTTCCCCCTGGTACTCATGGCCTGTGGGGATGGGAGTCACCATGTCTGGCTATTGATCCTGGCCATGTCTTTGCCTTTGTGTCAAGTCAAGGCCCAGGGATGGATCATCTCAAGAAGGCCCTGCAGTGTAATTCCAACAGATAGCTTGGCCTGGCAGTGGTGATACACCCCAGGGCTCTCTATAATATGTCATTATGACATTGGTGTTGGCCATGGCCAGCCTTAGAAGGACAACCAGAGTGAGGATGTAATGCTGGAAGCTGGAAGCTGGCCTGAAATGGTCATTCCAGAAAAAGTGGGAGGAAAGGTGATGCCATTTAACACATCATTGTAAGGACAGAAGGCTTGGGAGCCCTCCTTCATTCGAAACAGCCACTTGGCAAGCCAGCAGCTTCTGTGTTCAGCATCAGCTTCACTCACCTGCTGCATTGTGCTGGTGGTAGTTGATGAGGTCAGGGATGGAGTCAAACACGTGCTTTTCTGCCAGGTAGTATCGCTTGGGAAAGTCAGTTGTCTCATTGATGTGATAATGCTTTATAACAGGATTGTTGTCCGTGCTGAAAAAGAGGAGGTTTTCTTTGAGAGAAAATAGCTTGCAGCAAAAAGACAGGGATCTGGGGTATGAACAGAAACAAGTGAGCAAAGGGGAGAACTTTCCCCCAGAAAGAATGGGGGAGGAGCAAGGAGTGAGCTGCAGTTGCTAATTGTCTGTGTACTTTTATGTTCTCCCTCTCACTCGCAGATGGTCTCATCTTGAGAGAAAGGCTGAGGATTCCTGATAAGAGAAGGTTGTGTACTAAGTATCTCTGCCTCTCCTTTGTGAAGGACAACTTTCTGCCCCATCACTGAAACCCTTTCACTTGTCTTGCACTCCCCACCTCTGATGAGTCCAGCACACAACCCCATGTTGATCCCACTGACACTTCAGTTCAGGGGACAATGCCATTGGAATGACAACCCCAGTGATGTCCAAGGGACTATTTATAGGCACATATTTAGATGCAGGGAGAAGTGGAGCCTTTGATACACTTTGGGACTGGCAGCTGACTCTTCTGCCTTTTTTGGAAGTGTTTTCCCTCTATCATTTTCATGAGGCTTCTGCTCTCTTGTAATGATGCCAAAACAACTCTACAGAGATTACACACTCATAGAAGCCATTTCATTGATGTAACTGATGTGAAAAGCTGCTGAGCTCAGCTGTACCTTAATGCTTTGGTGAAAACAGAGACTGTGTACATGCCAGGCTGCCTCGAGTCTCTCACCATGAAGGCCCCTTCCCTGCCCTGGAACAGGAGCAAAGGAGAGAAAACTGGTTAGACACATAATGGAAAAAAGAAAAAAAAAAAAAGAAGCAGGCTGGGGGGAAAGCTGCGCTTATTTCAGCCCTGTCATGAGGATGTGCTAAACACGTAGGAAAAAAAGGAGCCATCACCCCACTGACAGAGCTTGGTGTGTTCCACGCACAGCTCTGGTGGCTGCCCAGCCCCTGCAGGTCTCTCCTGGGTGTTATGTGCTTTTAGCTCAGCTTCCTCTCAGAGCTCTCAGAGGAAATGAGACTTTGGCACGTGTGCTGAGTACGTGTGGGTGTGCCTCTCTGTCCCTCCTTTCTCTGTCTCCTCTGGAAATTCCGAATCCATTGACTGCCCTCAGCCCTATCTGACAGAACACATGTTCAATGAAATGTGTGGCCGAGTGGAAAGGCAAACCCCTCTGAGTGCTCCCCGTGGAGTGAGCAGCCACGGGACAAACCACAGTTTATCCAACACCAGAGAATCCATATGGGAGTGCAGGAACGATCATTTACCAGTGTACCACAAACTGGAAAAACTTGGACACGATCCTGCCCTTTCGTAGGTACACCAGTGATCCAGTATCTAATGGAAAAAAGGTAAGAAAGCAGTTCTCCTGCACTCTGGCACTCTCAGAACAATTTTCCTTTCTTAACTTTTCACTGTAGTTGGGTTCCACTCATCTGAATGCTAAAATGCCTCCTAGGGCATGATCCCTGGCCCAGATGGATCAGATGGCAGAGGAGATTTAACATCCCAGTTTGGCTGGAATGTGCTGTACTGACCTATATATTGATAATAAACCCCACATTTTTCTTCTGTTTGCAGATAAAGAAGCTCTTCATCTGGCATCCCAAGTGCCTGATTTTTTTCATTCCCTCCTCCTTTGCTTTACATGGTGGGTTTCCTCCATTTTATATCTTCTACTCCCCCACAACACTTCATGCAGAGCTAATCCACCAAGTGCACCCTGCCTGGGCCTCCTTCCCTCGAGGTTTGATCAGCTCCAGGTGAACACAGAGGCTGAGCAGCTCCCCGGTGTGAGCTGCTGGCTCTCACTGTGCAGCTCTGCCCAGCTGGGATCAGCCTGCTGAGCAGTGAATTTCCCAGGGCTGGCTCTCCGGTGTCTGCACAACATCTGCAGTACCTGCACCACACAACATCTGGCACAGGAAAGCTCTAAAAGAGGTCTCTCTGCTGCTGTAGAAGCATTTCATCGTGCACAGTGAGGGCTTTAGGGCTGGAGGTGGGCAAGTTTTGGAGGCAGCATCCTGCCCAAGTTCCTCTAAGCTCTATTCTTGCCCTTCCGTTCTCAGTTGACACCAAGCCTGGCCAAAGATCACTCACAAACTTGGCCACATTTTTGGGGGGAGCTGTGAGGTTTACCCGAAGTCTCTGCAGCCACATGGGGGTAGTTACAGCAGGAAAGTTGTACTGGTAGGACCGAAAGAAAAAATAAGACCACTAAACCATGTCTGGACGTGTCCTGTAGTACTTCATACAAGAATTTTTAAAACCACACAACAATGCTCTTATTTTCATAAAATACTACTGTTCCAAGAAGGAACACTTTATTTGTGTTTATTAACAGGGCCACCTGTTAATGTAAGAGCTGATTTAAAAATTAAGGTTGTGTTTGTGTGGAAAATTTGAACAAGAAGCTTATTCTCTGTATTTTCAGTACAGTCTTCACTGGAAAACTCTGGCTCAACTGAAAAATTAGATATGCGTGCTTACATGCACACACACACACACACAACTAAAAGAAAAACAAAACCCACAGCCATACTTTTGGCTTTTGCCCAAAATACTTCAGCACAGAGATTGGTTAGATTTTCAGAGAACTACTGGCATCCACAGGCCTCCTGCAGAGACAGAAAAGATGAGCTAAAATCACAGTTTTCAGCTGGCACAGTGGTCTGAAGTGGTGTTTTCCACCAGTCCCAGCTGCTGGGTGTGTTTGGATGGAACAGAACCATCCATGCTCAGCTAACATGGAGATAAGAGGGGTGTGCTGTTGGTCCTTTATCACACATCACACACTAAGGACACAAACACAGCAGGAACCCAGGATTCATCTCTTACACAAAGCAGCCCTTGCAGGCTCCATTTGCCATTAATTAATTATTATTTCCCATCCACCCCGTACATAACACTGGCTTACCTCATCCCTGAGCAGTGTTTCTGCTTTGCTTCTGCTGATGTTCTTATTGTACCACCTGAAAACATCAAAATCCTCCAGGTCAGTGTTTCTAGGCCAGGAAAGTTTCTCCTGAAAAGCTTCAGAATGGAGCATCCCCAGGGTGGAATGTGAGGTGGGATGGGGGCATTTGAGGCTCGTAGCTTCAAATCCAGGGCACTCAGAGGCACAAGAAAAACACAGGCACAACTTACTCATAAACTTGCAGATTCTCGGGTGATTTTTCCACCAGGTAGCTGCTTGGCACGTAGCCTTCATGCCTGTTGAGAGGCAAGACAAGTGTGAGTGTGCTGACAGACAGGATTTTCTCTGCATCTGTAGGAGTCAGCCTTGAAAGCTTTGTCTGCTCATTGCGTGATAAAAGTGCTGGTGGGTATGTACTGAGTAGGGTTACTGGAGAAGAAAACAACTGATTGTGCCTCTAAATCTGGAGAGTTTCACAATTTTCCCCCCTCTGTATCACTGCAAATATCAGTCTGAATCGTTTATTGCTGTAAAATTAACTTTCGGATCCTTTTCTTCAGCTGCCTGAAGCAACAGCAAAGGGGAGAAAGTTACCCTAAATAACCTTTCATCACTTTTCCCCTCTAAATAGGAGGATGCTTCACAAAAGCTAAACAAGAGGGATTAAACATGTATGCTAATGGAAGAACAAACTGGAATTAGAAAGGATTTGTACACTGGCTGTTGAAAAGGGACTTACCCATTCTTATCTTGAATCAGCCACCAATGCTCCTCAGAGCTGTCAATCACAAAATATTCCTCATTATATTGTAACGTCAGCTCCTGTGGGTTCTGGGCTTCATAGTCATATATGGCTATGACCACGGCTTCCTTGGGGTCCAGCAACAATTTCTGCACAAATTAGGCAAAAGGCTCATCATATTCATATTCATATTCATATCAATATTCATATTCATATTCATATTCATATTCATATTCATATTCATATTCATATTCATATTCATATTCACATTCACAAAAAGCAATGGCATGCTCTCTAAAGTGGCATTTTCCTGGCAGCACTGGTGTCCCCTGGGTTCAAAAGCCTCAAAGCACCCCAGAACATCTAGTGGGGTGTGGTGGCAGCATGAGAGTCTTCGGCGCTTTCAAACAATGGATTTCATACAAAAATTTCAGTTGCACAGAAAACGCCCAGGGAATGTTATCACAGGTGAAATTCTAGGTCACTGCACCGTGGTGAACATTAATAAGGACATATTCCCCACTGGTAGTTAATCATGCAGGGCAGGACACTAAGGACAGCATCACTGCACTCACCCAGTTATCTTCAGGAGTGGGAGGAAGAGGCTTCTTTGAGGCTGAAAAGAAATCAAGAAAGATAATTTGAAGTATGTAATGAATTGATACAGGTGATACAAACCCACTGGACAGTGAGCTCTGGACTTTGAGAGCAAGACCTGCCAACTACACAGTGAGTCTCAGCAGGGCTTGGGAACTGGGGTACAGATTAGCTGAGGAATCAAGGTCGAAAATACAAAGTAAATGTTTCTTTGGTGAAGAATGACTGACCACTTGTGTTCATTTTCAGGAGACAAAGTAAAGATTATGCTTTGCCATTGAAACCACAGAGGAAATACGGTTTGGTCAAAACAGGACACGCACTGTTGAATGCGTTTATCTCAAGAAAGTTGTTATGGCTTATTGACTGACCACAGCTGATCAAGTTCTTAGTTCTCCATCTCATTCCAAAACCAGCACCAAGCATCACACAGAGGAAAATGTGAATTCAAAAAAAAAGAGATTGCCACATACAGTAAAAGATAAGCCAGAACATCCCAAGAATCCAGGAACACGTCTCTTTATGGAAATGTAACACAATATTTTTTGATGCTCTGTACGAGACAGGTCTGATTCTTTACTTTTGCTAGGAATAAATATTTTCCGTGTCAGGATGGTCTAAACAAGTCCCGTACCATTTTTGGTGGGGTCATACACCACACAGCCAGCTGCCATCTTCTCTGTCTGAGCACAGCATCGCCACTTGCCATCTAACCAAAAATCTGGATGACACTTTGAAGCCAAACTGTTGTTGTATCTGGTTTCTGGAAAACATTAGGGGAAGAAAAAGAAGGTCGAAAATGAATTTATTTGCATTCACATTCGTTCTAGAAGTCATCTAGAACTAAATGGAAATAATCTGCTCTTTTAAGAAGCTTCTGCAGGCCTGTTTCAAGAGACTGTTCAAATTGTCCAGAGGAGGGGACAGTCTCCAAATGTTGAATGAGAAGAGGTGATAAAGTGGAAGCTTGGAGTAGGGGAATAACTGATTGCAAGAGTCAGTGCATGAACTTCACAATATCTCCATCAGGCACAGTGTTCTCAGAGGGAACAATACAGCAGCAGTGCTGTGAAGCAGAAAAAAGCTGTGACAGAAGTTTTTATGTAACTAATCGACACCTTCCTCACGTCAAGCACTCTGCTTGTCTCTGCCCCCGGTGTTGGTTACTGCAGCACCATGTGAGTGAACCACAGCACAATTCAGGAGGTGAACAGGAAATGAAAGCTGCCCGCAAAAACGCTCCTTAATAATCATGATTCTCTAAAAAGGTTGTCATCTAACAAAAAAAATCTATTAATAAGAGCTGAAAATTTTTCTGTGTAGAAAAGGTTATCTTAAAAAATTAGCCATAGGAAAATCCTCGTCTCTTCCTGAAGAAGAAACCTCAAATTACAGTAACTTTTTAAGAGTTTATGCTGGAAGGATACAAATCACAGAAACACAGAATGGTTCAGGCCGGAAGGGACCACAGTGGGTCACCTATTCCAGCCTCCCTGCTCAGGCAGGGTCATCCCAGAGCACTTGGCACAGGATTGTGCCCAGAAGGTTCTGGAATATCCCCAGTAAGGGAGACTCCACATCTTCTCTGGGCAATCTTCCAGTGCTTGGGTCACTGCACAGGAAAGTTCTTCTTCATGCTCAGGTGGAACTTCCTGGGCATCATTCCTGCCTGTTACCTCTTGTCCCATTGCTTGGCACCACCAAGCAGAGCCTGGTCCATCCTCTGACACCTCCCTGCAGACACTGACAGACATTAAGGTCCCCAAATAAACCATTCCACGTCCAAATTTCCCACGTCTGCTGAAAACACACCCACCAGATTTACAAGCAATTCAATTTTATAACTCACTACCACTTTGCCTGCTGCGATGGGAGGCATTGGCTCCTCCTGCACATTTTCTCTGCATTGTTTGTGAGAAAGCTGGTCAGACATAAGCACATTCCACCACTGGGTGGGCACAGGGGTTTTTTACCTTCCTTCAGCGTGAGGACCCATCTCTGCCGGCTCTCGCGGTTGGGGGCAAACACGTAGAGGATGTAGCTGTCATGGACAATCTGGAGAGGGGGGCAGAGAAAGGAGCCAGCCATGAGAAGTAACCCCTGATACTGGTCACAGGGCAGTCACCGAAGGAAAGAGGCAGCAGCCCTCTTACCAACAAGTTATGTGCAAAATGATGGTGTGGGGAAGTGGAGTAGCAGGGACTGTTCAGAAGCATCTCTTAACCTCACTGACTTTTGATTATTTAAATTGGAGTAGAGGTTCTGATCAAGAGCCCAGTGTTGGGTTCATTAACGACTGCACTGTGAAGGAAATGCTATTGAAATACAAAATGAAGTGATGTCTCTCTCAGTATGGTCAGACTCACCTGGAAAGGGTATTTGTACTGACAGGGAATGATGATGTCACTTTTCACAATTTCCACACATTTGATCCTGGAAAGTTCCACAGAACCCTTCAAAGTCCTTTTTTTCTAAAAGACAGAGAGAAGCACTTGGTTGATGCTAATGATTGTGGATTAAGTGAATAATTAGACCAGATTGTCATGTCCGTGGGAGTTTTAGTTTTAATGGAGCAGAAGCAAATTAACTGATTATGTAAGACATTTAAAAATATAAAGAATAATTCTTATATATGGCATCTCTATATGGATTCATATACACATACATATATGCACATACATATATTTCAACTCAGCACATGGATTCTTAGAGAACCAGTCAAAACCTTTGGTTGAAATTCAGCTTTTACTTCTTTTATTCCAGCAAAATGAAATCCCCTTTTAAGTAAAAGTTATGTGCAAAATGATGGTGTGGGGAAGTGGAGTAGCAGGGACTGTTCAGTTTACTGCCACCCCTGTTTCATACTGAAAAGATATAAACCAGTAAATATTTTATTAAAAAATGGGTACTGAGAATTTCAAAACTATTAATTTAATCCAAAATGTACATTTTTACTGCATCTGTTTTCAAAAAAACGACAATATTTCTCTATCTTTGTTTTGCTGGCTTTTCAGGTAAGAAAAAAAAAACAACAGGGAATTTTGAAATAAATACTGTCCTCAAAACCTTGCCAACAAAGCTGTTTCTCTGGCATCCTCTGCTGCGCTTCCATTCACTGTACACCAGGTACCCAAATTACAGTATGGGCGGTGGGGAAGAGTAAAAAGAACAGGCATTTGAGTATCCCAGCTTCCTTGGTGTGCCCTATTTCCTGTGAGATCCTCATCCCATGGCTCCATGGCCAGTGGCACTCAGCTTTTGCAAGAGAGAGGTGAGGGCAGCCAGTGGGAGTGGAGCTGAGGCTCAGCCTCTGCTGCTTCTGCAGGATCCACCACACATGAGTTTGCTCTTCAGAGCGAGCTGGTTTCCTGTTTTGATTTGTTTTCAGTAGGGATTAAACACTCGCTGTCCCCCAGCTCAGCTTTGGGACAGGGTGACGGAAATCAGTGAGATTTAATTACACCAAAACACTGCAAAGCTTCTGTTTTCCAAACACTGCCAGCAGAAGAGAGCCTGAACTTCAGCTGCTGCGTTGTACCTGCCACAGGGTATCACTCAGAGACTCAGCAAGACTTTGGCAACCTTCTGACCCCCCCTTGGACCCCAACTCTTTGTGTCTTACAGCCTCCAGCTCCCTCTTGCCCCTTTTTCCCTCTGTCACCACCACCCTGCAGCTCTGCCCCACTGGCAGCAGCCGTCCCCAGCACTGTGCCAACCCCACTGCTGCTCCTTTCAGAGTTAAATTCAGCCCAAACCAGGGCAGCAGCTGATGCCTCTGGAGATGGAGGGAGGTTTGCCACAGAGCACTGTCAAACAGCCTCAAAACAGAGGGGCCCTGAGGCTCCTCAAGCCTCAATTCCTGCACCACTGGCTGGGTATTCTGCCTTTGTATGATTGGACTTGAGGCAAAAGAGGGGAATTATCACAGTGTGGTCTCGCATTGCTCTTGCTGGCCTTTGCTGAAGCGTTTGGGGTTTGTATTTGTATTTGCCTGCAGTTTAACCAGTGTCTCTGGATTTACTGCCAGGACTGTCTCCTGTAGACAGCATCTGCCTATGTAGCTCTATGTGGTGTGGAATTCTTCTAAATCAATAAACCCAAGGCTTTAAAGCACCCCTAAATGTAAATACCCATTAACTCTCAAGAGTGCTGGCAAGCCTTAGAAGGCCTTACTGCACCCCATTTTCACCATCTATTTCCTTTCATTCTTATCTATTCACTTTTTTCTTTCAGACTTGGCTTCCTCTGTCTCTTTTGCAAAACCTCCTCTATCATTTGTTCTACCCCTGGGACTTCTACCCTTTTGATGAGACACAAAGCCATTTATATCCTATAAAAACCTTCAATTTTGCTAGTGCTGAACCCTCCTTCATCTCATTCCTTTGAAGTCCTGGGGTTTACCCACATGCATTCCTCCCCTGAGGCTTTAGCAAGCGATGCTGTGCCAGGCACAGGTCCTGCTCTTTCCCTGCTGACTGGTTTTTGTTGATGCTTTTCTGGACTCTGCCAAAAGACCGGGTCCAGCCTTCTCAGGGAGCTTGGTGCAGTTGTCCTGCAGCTCTCATGACCCGCTGTGCTCCTTTTAATCACACAATTCAGCGACAGAAGCTCCTCATAATCTCACATTGTAGCACGACCCCGGGGTGTGTCTCACAGCCAGAGCATTGCCCAGCAGATCCTCAGCAGACAGGACCCTGCTGATAGAAAGCAATTACAGTCCTCCAGCAGGACAAACAACTGGAATTACCACTCACAAACCAGGCATTACCCAGAAACAGGGCTGGAAACTAAACATATCCCTGCTTTTGAGATGTTCAGCTGCACGTTAATCCAACAAAAGCAACAGGGCCACTTGGAAGGGAGAGGAAAAGCCTCTTAAAAATGGCCTCTGAAAAACCTCAGAGACTTGTTCCTAAAAGGGCGAGACAAAACATGCTGACAGATGTCTATGTGTTGTTTTCGGTCTGCCCAGAGTATGACTGGGAGGATGTTTTAGCTGGTTGGTCGGTAAAAGCATCAGTGGTCTTGCTGTGTGCCATGTGTGGAAAGAACCAGGGCAGGCTGCTGTCCCGTGAGGAGAAGCACATGTGCCACAGATCAGCCCATCCTGCTCTCTTTCTCCTGCTCCATTATTTGCAGTGTGTCAGTTCTGGGAACAGCTCTGAAAGGAGCCTGGTGCATCACAAGCCCAACGCATTGATGTCTCCATCTTCCGTGCTCCACCTCCTCTTGCCACACAGCTCCAGCAGCTCTTTCACTGATTGATCCTTTGGTTTGTCTCTGCTGCATAAACCAGGTGACTCTGGTGGTCCCTAACTGCTTTAGATGCTGGGACAATTGACCATGGGACAATGGACACAGCCCTACCCTGCCACACAAGGAGGCATCTCCCTGTGCCTGCTCGAGAAAAGAGCTGCCTGGCATCTATCGTGTGCTAAAATCAACCACCAACACTGCTGCTCACCCAAAAAATGAATCACTTCCCTCCAGCTCAGGTCTGGGGCAGGGGCAGGGACGTGGAGCTCACGGTGAGAGGGCAGGGAGCCATCAGTGGCCGCTGCAGGTGACACGGGTGTGCTTGTGGTCACACTTCCTGACCGTGGCCCTGCTCCTTCAGGCTTCACAAAGGTCTGAGACCTTGTAAGAGACAGGGCTGAAATGCTCTGCACCGAGTGTTTGGCCTGAAGGTGCCTCGGTGGGTGCTCAAAGGTTTGCTGAGCCCACTGTGTTTATCAAAGGGCCCTGGAAAAAGGTGTAGCCACCAGTGCTGGGAGCAGAGGGAAGGAGAGGAGAGGCAGGGGAGGGCAGAGCCTCATCTCAAGGAGCAGAGGAGGAGACCAAAGGCAGCATTTTCTGCAGAAAGGCAGCACCCTGTGCTTCATAAAGCTGCCTTGGTTCAAAAGTTGAACAACAACTCGTACCTTCTTTCTTTTGTCCTGGTGAGGGGGGAACCAAGCCATTAAAGGTTGGTGTGGCCCCAATCCCCTCAGCAGCAGTCCCTGCTGAGGGCTGTCCATGCTGCAGCTTGGCTTTCCTTGCCCAGTGGTGTTTGTGTTCACCTTGTGTCTCCCCATCTCCCGTGCCCCCTTCCTGTGCAGTGCTGGCAATGCCCCTGCGGTAGGAGGGTAGGGGAAAGCTCATTTATAGCTGGGGTGGAGCAAGGTAGAAAATTCCAGTCCTCAGCAAGCTCGACCGCAAAAACATTTCCATCGATGAAAGCATTTAATGACATTCTCTGTACCATCAGAGGATTTTTGTTGGGGTTTTTTTGGTAAGAATTTGAGCTAAACTTCATTCCTCATTTTCACTTATTGTCTTGACAAAAAAGAGCAATACTTAATCGGTGATCAAGATGAAGGATCATTGCTTTGACCCTGTGTCACCTGTTCCCTGTCCCTGTGCTCTAGCTGGGCTCAGTGCTCAGCCTGGACAGAGGCAGCAGCTGATTCTGAGGGTGGTGCAGGGTGGAGCTGCCCATGGCAGAGAGCTTAGCTGGCTTGGTCAGCCTCAGCCTTTTAAACGAGTGATGTGTTCCTGCCTTTCAAGGAGTTTTCTTCAGGCCTTGCTGAGCTTCTGAAAGAATTTGGAAAGGAATTTCTTGATGTAGAAATAGTAACCAGAAGCTTATGAGATATCACTTGAACAAGATGGAATTATTTTTAATGGTAGCCCTCCTGCTTAAGTATTTTTCCACTGACCAAAAGACTTGAGCTTGAACTTGAACCTCCTTGAACTCTGTGTTGATACAATTACTTTCCATCTCTTATCATATTCCTTATCTGTGGAATGTGGAAGGATATTAAGAACTGTTGAATTCTGGATTCGTTGCAACTTTGCCTGGACACTATTTTCATTCAGGGTTTTGGGAGTTTTCTCACCAGGAACACTGAAAGTTTCAGGTTTTATGGGAAATAAAACAATGTAACCAAATTTAAATTTGAATCTGAAAACTAAACTGAGCAAACTGATTTTTAAAAGAAAGATGTAAGGGATTTTGCATTTTCTGTCATGCTAACCATTCTAAAGGAAAATTGGAGAGGAGTGATAATTGTTAATACTGGGATTTTCTGCACAACCCTGGCTGTTGTGTTGTATTTTAATACCTCCAATGTACTCTTTTATATTTGATATTTAAACCCCCAAATGTGTCTGCTTGTCTTACCCGTTCATCATGACTATTTTGTCCTTCAGCTTGAACTAAAAGAATAAATATTTTTTTTACTGTTGTTTTCACATCTAAAGAACATAAAGGTGTCTTAGGGGTGGGCACACCCTGGATGCAGAGTGCACAGAGTTGTGTTAAATAACAAAACCATCTGCAACTGGTGCTTATGGTGCCTCCATTCAAGTATTTACTATCCTTACACAATCCTACAGACCCGACCCAGCCTCGTATTTCCACCAAATCCAATTCCAAAGTTCACTTTGGCTCAGGTCTTGTCCGAGATGCTTATCAGGGTGCACATCCCACTATCAGCACAAGCGGTTGGACAAGAAAATCAATGCCATCAACAAGAAACAGAAGGGAAAAAAAAGAGGAAGATTCTTGGCTTTCAAATGAGCTTCCTAATACGATGGAAATAAGTCTTTTATGTTACATAAAAGCACATGGAACAACTCCTGAATACTATATTAGTTTCTTCAAAGCTATTCTTGACTCCAGCAAAGACTGGGAGCAGTGGATTGCAGTGAATGAAGGATTCAGTGAAAGAAAAGAAGCCAAATTAAATCATCTATATGACATCACTTTTTCATGAAAAAAAAAATTAAGCTCTAAGGCCAAAATTAAAAATCAGCCAGAAAGGATGAAAGAGTATAAAGCAACAGACAGGCATTGCGATAAAATAAGTTACAACGTTGATTACAATATAAAGCAAAGTCAAAGGCACTGGGAGCAAAAAATGGCCACAATAGAGAAGTCTAATAAAAGTAACTATTAGGAAACCTCATATTTATTGTCATATATTCAAATTAGGAGGCATTCCTTCCTTCTTAAAGATATAAAAGAAAACATGGGTTGAAGATTTTGCTACATCCTCAATGTTCTCCGACAGAAGGAAGATTTGAGCTTTGTAATTGAAACAAAATGGAAGTATCTGACGTTTGCTGTGAAAACACTGCTGAGAAGCAATGTTAAAAAAATTCTCTTCAAAACTAAAGAATAATAAATACATGGAAAATTACCTAGTAGGAGCAGAACTGGGCCTGCACAGAAGGGGCAAGTAGAAAATTATTATAAGAGAAAATCAGTTATTCCAGCAAAAAAGGAGTTATTTTTATCACCAGACTTTGCCACACATTTGTGTAGTTAGAAAGGCCACAGACACCAGACACAGAGAACCTGCATTTTGCTCAAGGCAATCCCGTCTAGACAATATCACCACCCTGAATCAGGATGCTGCTGCAGGAGTCGTGAATGAGAGCAGAAATAGACGGGAACTTTGCAAATATCCAGAAAAACATTGGATAAGATGCACTGGAATAGGTTGCCAGAAGATGTGGAATCTCTGTCCTTGGCTTTGAAGCAGTGGCCAGTCAATGCTACAGCCAACCTGTTCTGGTGTTGGCCACAGTCCTGCTCTGGGTGTTGATCTTATCCTGGCAAGAAGTCAGGCTAAATGAATTTCAAAAGTGCTCTTCAACCAGCATTCCCATGATTCTGTGATTTCACAACAGAAACGAGGCTCATTGTGACAAACAATATCAACTTCATCCTCCCTCAACTCCAATAATACAATTTGGATTATTAAAAAAATCCACGTTAAGTTTTCAGAGATCTACTAGACATTAAGGCACAAGTTTGTACTTTGTCTCCATCTTATTTAGGGTTGTATTGATTTTATGACATAAAAATTCATTGGAATGGGTGATGCAGGCAGATGCCAAGCCTGACTTCTTTGTGGGAGACGTGTCTGTTATTAATAAATGAGTTGGAGATATGCATCAGAAAACAAGTGGTATTGCAAAGTCTGGCAAGCAAACAGCACTAGTTAATAAATACATGACGAGTTATGAAGAATGACATATCCAGTCAGATGTATTTCTTTGGAAGGCGATCTTTAAAACCATAATTAAATTCCCTTTAGGTGAGAACTGAAGCTTCATGAGTGCTAAGGTATTGAGAATACACAAAGCAATCAGAAATGGTATGAATGGCCACTCTAACTAACAAGAAGACCAGAACGGAGATCTTTGGAAGAAAAGTTTTAGTCCATTTACATTAGAGTCTTGGGGAAAAAAAAAGTCCCTCCATGGCAGGATGGACAAGTTGGATTCTGTGTAGAATAATCAAGGTAAAAGGGACTGAACTGAGGAGAAAAGCACTGCTTTTGTTCCCGTGGGTAGCTGGACTGCTGCAAGCAACCCAACGTGTAGATAATGCTACAGGGCAGCTGGAGCATTTTTGGGATGCTGATAAAAGTCTTTTTAGACAAGTTTATTCATTTGTTCTCCTGGAACAAGAGGCTGAAAGCAGATTTCAAAGCCCTCTAAAGTGCCATCTTTGCCATCCTTATATGTGAGTATCAAAGATCTGAATGAAAGAGCGAAGGACAAGGCTGACTCATTCTGTGGGACCTCCTGAGCATCTGGCCAGTGTAGGAAGAACTGAGCTGATGTAAATGAAAAGAGAACTTGGCCTTTTCTGGGTGAGCCTTTCATTGCTGCCTTTGTAAGCTGGACTAATAATAGCCCACAAGTGCATGAAGATATAAAATTTCAAAATATTTATGTGCCTGAAGGATTTACCAAGAACCATAAGCTGTCGGGTGAAGGGGATTTAGATAGATAACTCACCAGTTCAAGTACTTTTGCTAAGTAAGAACATTTAAAACTCTGTCCCAGGCACCTCCCCAAACGGATTCACTTCTCTGCTGCTTTTGCAGAGCAGCAAGTGTACCCTGAGAGTATCACAGTGTCTGTGTTATCCATTATTGTAGTGAGGATCAAACTCATTGAAATAGTTGAAATTATTACTCCCATGTGCTTGTTTACTCACATGTACAGTAGCTACAAAATCAGACCCTGAAACAAATACTTTTTGCCTGTGGAATTGATTTGCATGTTATAATAAAGGCACTTCTGATGTCTCTTAGCAGAGACGGGGGCTGAATCCATGTGCCTGTTATCAGGGCTTTGCTTTATGTTAAGACAGCCCTGCATTGTGCACTGCATAATGAATTCCAGAAAACACAGCTTCTTATTGTTGTCAGTTATTGGGGGCTCATTCTCCTAATGAGACATGTAAATATCTTTCATTAACATTAAGGGCGACTGTGTGCTTGGCCCCTGAGGAGAACAGTGCTCTCTGTCAGCTGTGGCAGAAAGACAAAAATTACAAAGAAAATGCCATTATAGTTATTGCAAAAAAACTGCCTTTATGATGTCAGTTGTCTTGACAGCTTTGGGTATCATTTGCAGAATTATCCCTGTACTCTTTTGGCCTGCTTATTTCCTTGTTTTGGACTGACACAATAAATTCTTGAATGCCTTTTTATACCCATGATTTAAAAATGCAGAGAAAGGGACTGGGTGTTAAACCCTGTTAAATACTGGCAGAAAATGTAAACCAGGGCTTAACACACAACTGTGTACTTTACTTTAAGTCATCCAGCAGAAATCAGCGGGACTTCTCAAACTTTTAAGCAGTTCAGTAGTTGTTTTACCTGACTTTATGCACAGGCTGTTACAACTGACAGAGCAGGGACTGGAGAGGTGGGAGCTGTGCAGTACTAAACTCTGAGTACAGGAATCCACCAGACAGGTGTTGGTAAGGGGTTCTTAAATGGAAAACCCTCAGAGAAAACATCCCCAGAGATCTCCCTTGAATTTCAAAATACATGTTTGAAAAGCCCAGACATTCGCTGGGCCCACCCATATGTCAGTCCATACAGCACCTGAGGATGCTCCCCATCACTGCAGCCAGCTGTCAGCGATGTCCCTAAACCTCCAGAGCAGGGCCACATGCAAACTGCCCCCTGGCAATGGTGACAGCCTGCTCTGACCTCTGCCAGCCCCAGAAATTATCTGAGAGAGTTGCAGTGGAGCAGAGCCAAGCCTGTGCCAGGGCCTGCAGCAGAGAATCAGCACCAGATCATCCATTTCAACACCTGCACATGGTCCCTGGTTCTGGGGCCCTCCTGGGAATGGCACAGCCCATGTGCTGGGCAGGGATGGTTGGAATCCTCCCTCCACTGGCTGTGAACTCAGATGCTGTGGGTTCCCTGCATTCTGAGCACAAAACAAGGTGGTTCTTGCACGAGCTGCCCTAAGCTTTCCTCTCCAGAACAGCAATGACCTGACCATGCAGAGGTCTCACCAGGGTGCTCTAATTTTGATTACTGAAGAGGCTAATGATTGGTTCTGGGAGTATTTTACAGGACAAATTCTTTTCTTTCTATTTCGTGTGAACTTCTATTCATGTAACAACCTGATTTTGACAGTTTACGTGAGAAAAAAATCAGCATTTAATGGAAAATCAGCCCTGTGATTACAAATATACCCACCACTCCTCAAACGTGTGCAAGGTTCTAAAGTTGCATGTGTGTTTATCTATACAGATCTACACATATATAATATGTGCATTTTAAAATACATAATATATCAGATAAAGTGGATAATACACCAAACCCTCATCTCACCTAAATGACCTTTTGGAAGACTCAGAGGGAAAATTTCCACGAACACATACTGTGAGGAGTCTATGCCCCACTGAAAGTCACCAAGTCAGATTTTCCAAACTATTTCAGTGCCTAAAAATGCTGACAAGACACCTACTGCAAAAGTATCTAGTCAGAGTTACGTTGAATTCATGTCAAGCCCACCAAGACTCAGAAAGCGCCGAAGAAAACTAGTTGTGAAGATTTCTCTAAACACCAACAGCAGAATCATTTAGATGCTTTTCAAAATTTAACCCTGAATAATTAAGTGGAATAGTTATAATGGAATTTAAAATGTTACAAATATAGCATTTGAAAAACAGTTTGGAGAACAGACAAAGATAGTCTCAAACCATAGACAGTCACAGTACGCAGTAATGAATGGTGTCCTGTTCAAAATGGAGGTGAGAAAAACAGACTATAAAGTAAAAGCAAGAAAAACATTTCATTGGGCATATTGGAAGAAATGAAATGCAGGTAAAAATGACTGTTAACCTTTAAAGCTGGTTTATAACCCTGAATAAGTTGTAATAAAATACGATGCCACATAGTACTTTTCTTTTCTTGCTGGGTTCTGTTTTTACTTAATTTTCTGCAACTGAGCAAGATCAGATGGTCTGAAGTTTTAAGTGCTGGATCCAAGGCAGCACAGTCCCAGTTCTGCTGTGCCTACAGGAACAGTGCCTAAACATAGTGGATTAACAGCACGTTCAGGGACTGTTGGGAAACAAGCAAGATTATTTACAACCCTAACGAGGCTCTGCAAACATCCAGCTAAATAGAAGGAAATAATTCTCACTTCACTAGAGCACTAAACACAATGGGGTGCACAGATTGACTTCTAATTTTCTTCATATTTAGCAAATCAGCAAAATGCAAACCTGGGGAAACAAGGCCTGCCCTGAGCCTGGATGTCATCATCACAGCCCATCTGAAGCTAGCTGCAAAGACTACACGTTACACATGGCAGCTGAATTTATTTTAAAATGTTAGATGGATCTTGTACCAGCCATCAGCCTGATGCCCTGAAGAAAAGAATGAGAGTGAAGATCTGTGGATTATTTTTTCACAGGTACAATCAGGGTACACTTGTGACCTTCACAATAGACCTCTCCAGGTCACCCCTGTGCCCTGTGAGGTGCCAGGCACAGGCTCACCCAGCTCTTACATACACTGGGTGTAACAGCCCGTGCCAAATTCCTACAACAAAACGAGATCCTTCCTGTAAATTGGCAGAGTACTCTTATTCCTCCATTCACACCAAATGCCCACGGATCAGAAGCTCTAAATGACCCATTTGACCAATCTTCCGTGCATGGTGCTGTAGCAAGGACCAGAAAAGTTAACAAAATTTAACATAGATCATCCTTCCCTCCATTAGCATCCTTCCCTTCCCTGAACAAATTCCACCCTTCCTTCCATTACTCTGAGAGAGGAAATGACTGACGTACCCCGTGGCGATGTTCGTAGTAAGCCAGCTTGGACTTGGTCAGGACAAAGAAGCGCACTTTGAAGTTGGACGGTGAGGTCCTTCTCTTCTGCTGGGATTTCTTGATCAGCAGTTCCTCCAGGAGCACACAGTTATTCATGGCTGAGCCAAGAATGTTTGTCTCCCAGGACATGGGAAGCCTGTGCTGTGCGCCCCGTCAAAGAAAGAAACACGAGAAGGAAGACAGTTAATTAAAAAAACCCAAAGTGCTCAGGAGGCAGCGTAGGTGCTTTGAGCTTTATCTTCCCAGATACAGCAAAGCTTCCTTTCTGCCAGACCGTAACCACATCCTCTCTGAAGTCATAAAGCGAGCAGCACATGTCGAAATGTACGCTAAGGTAAATGTTGTGGAAAAAAGTAGCACTTGAGGGACGTGCAGTAGATGCGAATCAATGATTAAGGATTAATTAAAGGGGTGTGGCATGATTAAGCATCTGTCTCCTACTCGCTCATCTGGTAAACACAGCTATAAATGCACGCACCCAACATGGACGTACAGGATGAGTGTCCCTACTGTGCTCCGGGATGTAGGTCACACGTCCTTATTTCTTTTGTGAAGGGATGATGCCTTTCCATTTAGAGTATTTAACACAGAGATTTCATACAATGGATTTTGAGGGAGTCTCCCACGTAATGATTTAGTTGACAAGGTGGTGTTAGTGCAAAGGTTGGACTCGATTGTCTTGGAGGTCTTTTCCAGCTTTAATAATTCTGTGATAACATGAAAATTCCTGCCGGGTAAGCAAAGAAATGATATCCAGGATATTCTTGTATAAGGAACGATAAATATTTGCAGTCGGTAGATATTCAAACTGACAGTACAATCACCGATAATTAATTAATTATCAATGGTTACTCTTTACTGAAGGACTACTGATGGCTTCAGGTGCATCTGATGAGGCTGTGGCTGGATGCTGCAGGAGGCACAGGCACAACATTCCCTCTGTGGATGCAATCAAGAGCAGGGTCATCAGCAGTGAAATGGGCACAAACACCCAACCAAACCCATCTGGTTCCCTCAGGCCTCCGGAGCACTGTTCAGGGCAGTCAGCACCAGGCTTAATACAGAATTATGAAAAAATTATTATGTATCTAATGCTGTTGGTACTACAGCACTGTTCTGTTTTAAAACAAATGTAATTAATTTTTCTCTGCTCCTTAATTTTTAATATTTTGTGTATTTTTTGTGTATTATCGATGTATGATTGTATTGCTGGTGGTATTGGGGCTTGTAGAGATGGAGTCTGGTGGAACATGGGTAAACAGCAAAATGAAAAAATTATTTTCATTAATTTGATATTTCTGAAAATCATTTCAGTGTAAGTCATTTATTGGTGCTGAGTTTAATGTAGCACTAGGGTATAAGGAGGCAGCTTCCTATTGCTGATGTATTTTTAGACTGTTTGCAAGCTCAAAAGAAGATACTAGATTTATTTTAAACACAGTTCATGAGGAAAAAAAATCACAACAAATATCAGAATTGAAAAAAAGTGAAGATTTAAATTTGTTTTAGGGCAGTCCATAGCCTGACTTGGGAACCATAGAATATACTGTTTCTTCCTCCCAAAAGAAGAAGTGATATATCCCTTCCTTGCTTTATATTTTTTAGGCAGTAGGCCCCAGGGATCATCAAACGTTCTTTACCAGTTTTGTTCGATGCTAATTAAGAACGTGCATTTGCCATAAAAATACAATTTAAATGTAGCACTTAATGTACCGATTTGTAGAGAGTTTGCTGAAGGCAATGCGGTACCACAGGACAGAAACAAGGACAAACTGAAGCTGTTGTGCAGCTGATGTACACATATATAAAAATAAGAATAAAAAAATAAAGAAAAAATATAAATATGGTGGTCTTGCTGAAGACAAGATGCAGCAGATGTTGAAGCATTTGTCATTCTAAAGTCTAGTAAACCTGTACTCTGTTTCTCGGCAGAGTGACTGAGTATCAAGGAACTCTTGTGGTGAGATGACACAAGTGTGTGATCTCCTAAAAAAGCAGCACTGCTGTCAAGGGGGATTTCATACCTATTTGTAGACCAGGATCAATGCTCAGGCCAAATTTCCCATTTCTTCTACAAGCCACTCTGCCTCATGCAGTACACGTGTACAAAATACGAGAGTTTGATATGAGTTTTCTGGAATTGAGCCCTGTGTAAGCAGCAGCCATTTGGATAAATTCCAGACTTTGCACCTCCAAAATACAGGACCACTTTTGTGTGCTCATAAATTTCCTTATGCTTGAGAATTTGCTGGTTTAAATTACCCTCCGAGGTCCTTTCCTGTAATTAATAAACCAAAAAATGTGCAGTAGAATGCCCTGATAAACTTGTGGATTCCACTGTGCTTGCAACAGTGAATTACTGCCAAAAAGGCTTTGATCTTGATCAACAAACATTTCACTTGATTTGTGTCAGTACAGATGAGTTTACAATGACAGTTTTTAATGGCATTGCATTTTTAGCTAGTAACACTTGTTTAGGACTATGACTCCTCCTAGTCTCTTCTTCACACTAAGTCTAGTGTTAAGGATTTTGTGAAAAATCTTTGCAGCTTGGGCCAAAGCAGTCTGCAGTTTGCTGGCAGACATGTACACTTTGTCTTATCAGAACATTGAATATAAATAGAAATACAAGGGTGTGACATTGCAGCTGTACCGAAGAAGGAGTGCAGGACAGCAGAGAGTTGAGAAGCCAACACGGAAACCCCTGAGAGAAGAGATGCTGCTGGAGATGGAGGATGTGGGGGAAGAAGAGATTAACCAAGGTGGTGAGTAGTGGGGGGAGAGCTAAGAAATTCTTTGAACATAGTGACTGGCAGCTTGATTTGTTCATGAGATATGAGATGAGTTCTCAGAGGGACACAGAGAGGGGAGCAATTTGATCAAATACACAGATAAGGGGCTTGGCAACTGCACCACATTTGGTGTAAACATGGCACGATGTGACACCATGTCTGATGGGGAAGGGCTGCGAGGGGCCAGGTAAAGGTGAAAGAGAAACAAGGAGAAACAGAGAATACAGGTTTGATATGCAGAAAGACGCACAAGAAAATACGAAAATAACTGCAAGAAAATAATCACGGATTTTGGCCTGGAGTGTAAGAACTAGCAGGATTTGGCAGGTGAGATCAGCCACTCTGAGTTTTCGTGGTTTAAAGTGAAGGTGGGCCAACTAAGAGAGTAAACAGGGGAAAAATATGAATGACCCTGAGACAGGAAACAAGTCAACACAGCCAGATTTGGTTAAACATGGGATTTGATATAAACACAGATTTGATATAAACACAGATTTGATATAAACATGGGCATTGGTTTCAGTGAGAGCTGCTATTACTTCTGTTTTGCAATCTTTATCAGCTGATAATTCTGCTGAACTGGGGGGGAAAGTAGGGGCTGACACATTTTTGTATTCACTCTTGCCACAGATGTACCCCTTCATTTTTCTTTTTTTTACGTTAATTCCAAACCCCATGTGTAGCAAACACACAAATACTTGAGTGTAGCAAACCAAAACCAGAAGGGACTTCGAAGTCTAAAGAATGTATAGCCAGGTTGACACATATAAACAAAAAACATACAGTTTAATAACTGTATTTATATTTAATTGTACATTTAGGAGAGAGTAACCTGTTGAAGTGCACTTGAATTTCAAAGATCACTATTTCCTGACCAATTTTTAAACAACATTCTTCGCTCGTTTCAAGACATGAACTGTAGACATAAATAATTTGTCATTATCCCTCTGGGTGAATAAGGGTTATAACCCTTTTAAAGAAAGCCTCAAGCATTGAAGTGCTTCAGGACCCTTCTACAGCAGAGTAGGATATGTAAGTATATATAACTAACTATATATAGTTATAAAACTATGTATATATATATAATATATATATATAGGTAGAAAAGCACCACTTGCCTAGGACCAAGTTAGCTGCAGAGCTGGAATATGTGAGGGTCTCTGCAGAGCTCTACACACAAATTACAGACCCTTCCTAAAAGGGCTCCTCAGGAGGGCTGGAATATCTCACTAACACAAGCACCTCATTTCTGGAACCTGACCCTGTAGGATGGTTCAGTTTTACACTGAACGCTCCTTTCAAGAATTTTGGCAGCACTATATATTGCAAGGTACAGAAATTCTGCATCCTTAGTAGAAAAGAGTTAAATATAACTGTCCTGAATATCTTAAAACCACTGTAAGACTAAACTTCAAGATGAGGGGTGATGAATTTTTTACGTATCCTACATCTTCTCTGCTTCAGTGCTTTTACAAAGCTTGCTGCAATGTACCCTTTGACACTTTTCTGTCCATACGCAGGAAAATCTGAAATACTTTAAATGATTCAGATAGAAGTTTGAGCTGTTGTGTGCTCTAAATACTCTTCTGTGCTGGGCAAGTTGAGGTTGCAGATAAAGTTCTTATCAACTGTGGCCTCAATGGACTCCTTTATTTCTTTCAATCATCTTTGTTCTTTCCTTGCTACCTCCTGCAAACTGCTCTATTTCTGTTTAAAAAAAAAAAGTGTTATTTTATGGATTGGATTTTTTCATAGGGGTTTTACCCAGATTAGGCAGTTCTCACTTTGATTACTGCAGACAGTGAAAATCTCCCCACCCGCACATCCTGCTCTGATACCAAGGTTTATGTCCTGAAGGCGGCAGAGAAATTTATAAAGTTAAATATAGATAGTTTTTGTTTCTGTGAAAAAAACAGTCCGGAAGACTGCAACTCTCTCTTCACTCTCATAAATTGACCTATATCCTTCTATCATGTGCAATATTTGGGTCAGGTTTACTGCCTGGGTGCCAGCTCTTCCTTTACACCAGCTGCTCAATATGATGATTATTACTCAACTTCCAAGCTTCCATAATTCAACCCATTTTGCTACTTAGCTTAGAGTATGAGAAACTCTTATTTAGGTTATTCAGCTGTCTTGCTTCTTTGGCAGTTCACTATCACCCCAATAACCATGGCTCCAGTAGACCCAAAGCCCAAGACAGAAAGCTGCAGAAAAAGGGAAGAATTAGCCTGGTCTTTACGAGCCAGATGCATCCGGCTTTCTTTGAGGTCTTACAACTGCACCTTTGAATCCCCTCACGCTGCTCCCAGTGACCCAGGGAGTTGCAGAAGCAGAGCAGGATTCTCCTGTGAACTGTTTGGGAGCCCTGGGAAAGTAGATGCCTTGTTCTGAGCATCTGCTGGGAGGATGTAGTGAATTATCCGTCGTTTGAATGCCTGAAGTGAATAACTCCCAGGGCTGGCAGTACCATAGAGAAGATGTTTTATACTGGAGAATTTGCACAGGGCTAGGACAGGCTCTTCTGTGATGAAGGGACAATTAATGCTTCCCTCAGCTCCTCTCTCTCAGGCAAAAATGCAGAAAGGAAAACCTCATTTCATGGGGGTCACACCCCAACTGGGAATTTGTTCCAGCTCCCTTTATTAGTGCCTGGCTATCGTGGT
Source organism: Melanocharis versteri (assembly GCA_013397845.1). NCBI lineage: Eukaryota > Metazoa > Chordata > Aves > Passeriformes > Melanocharitidae > Melanocharis > Melanocharis versteri. The sequence goes on along the minus strand of VZTG01004992.1, from coordinate 2,504,170 downwards.
TCCTGTCTGTTTCTATCTCCCTTGAAGACAAAGGTGGGACTTGCACCTCTGGCAGAACGTGCTGCAGATCCCAAGGTTTACCCTGGCAATAGGACACGTTTGCCATACCCAGGTCACTGATGGCTGGACAGCAATGACTTCTTCGTGCCATGCAGATGCGTTTTTTGGAGACATGTTGATTTACATGTTCGAATAAGCAGTTACCACAGGCACGTGGGCAAGAAAACACCCAGCACTGACGTCTGGCTTAAAAATCAGTTCGAGGGGCTGCTTCCAGAAAAACATTACAACTGTGAGCATAAGAGAGAGAGTTGGGTGATTCTATCAAAATATGCCCGGATTTTGAGCCCTATCAGTTTCCTAATAGTAGTGAGATACCTGTTTTATTGCTAAACAACCATGAAAGCTCTGTTCTGAGCTTTGAGTCTGTTTGATAACAGGCTGTAGAGCAAGAAACAGTTCAGCTGTCATGTGCACTGCACACTGGTGTGCCCCAGTTTTCACATGATGGGAACATTAAACTCCTTTCCTACATTAGCAGGTGTGCCAGTAGGCTGCAGCTGATATTTTAGTCTGAGGAGTCAGGAAGAAAAGGCTGCACAGCACTGCACTGCAAATTCATTAACTCCCAAAGCCACAGCGGGAGACAGAGAGATGGGAATTAACCACAGCAGATGGAGACATAAAGCTTGGTTAAGTCTCCTTCACCCCCACCAGGCTCCTTTTCTCTCGCCCTCCTCCCTGGCATATCCTGCAACAAAGCCGGTAACAATCACCAAAAAAGGAAATTCCTGAGCTCATTGCTTAACCAGGCTATAAGATAGAACCCTAACCCACATCCAACAAGAGAATGGAGCTGAGTTTGGCTTTGTGGCTGTTTTTCAGACAACATGAGAAAAATACACGCACACATATATTTATTTATTAGAGGGCAATAGCAGCAAAAAATGAAAGAAATCTGTTGTAGCACAGAAGAGAGCAGCGCTGTTCTAAGACCATGCTCGAAAATGGGGGTTTATATTTACTGTGCTTTTACAATGTTTGGATTCCAGTTCTGCTAAAATAACAGCATACTGCAATGGCACACACTGTACACACTGCTGCTGAATTAATAGAACTGGAGTGCCTGCTACTGAAACATGCCAATTTGCATAAAATTAGTTGTGAAGAAAATGAAAATAAACTTAACCAAAGCTGTAAATTAAGATGTTGAGTCTTTGAGGCAGAGAATATCATGGTACTGCTTCACCATCTGCTGAAGGGGTGCCCAAGTTCTTTCCCACAAATTGGAGATGGAATTGTACTGTATTATCAGTGGTAGACTTGGACTGGATAGTGTAGTTATTTTAGAAAAGAGCTGGAGGAGCAGAAAGCAAACTGCAGAGTGGTACACTTGATGCTCAGCATCATTCTTAATTTCTCATGTAGAACCACTGTAAGGAGAAGTGTCAGCAGCTCCCTGTGGGCTGGAAAGGGTCATCCATGAGTCTTCACAGAACCAGCCCCGCCACCAAGAACAAGACTGACGTTATAGCCCCTCTCTCTTGGCCACCATCGTACAGAAAATGAGTCAAGGAGATCACAGAGATCAAATAAAAAACAAGAGCTTGGCTCTCACTGCCTGCTCCTGTTTGAAGTCACAGCATTTCACATCCTTGCTGCACGGTTCACTGAGTGCAAGGCACTAGAGAATCAAGCTCAGCTCCCGTAAAAAGAATGTGAAATCAAAGTCTGGAAAGTCCAATAAAACCAAAGGTGTGTCGGTACCTCCTACTACACGGTTTATCTCACGCATTTCTGGAGGCGACGATTTTTATTCCTTGCCTGTCTTTCAGTGTATGATGTAACAAGAGGATTTGAGACAAGGTAAGAGCTTTCTGTCACAGAAACAGGGAGAACCATTCCCCTCCCCATCTTCCCAATCTCCTCCTTGCCTTCTGCCTATGCACTCTCCTCTCTCAAAAGCTCTCCCTGACCCTCCCAGGGTACACAGCACAGTGTGTTGAATTAACTCACTAGAAAAGCTGAAAACCTAACCCAGAAAAACTGCAGTTTTCTGTGGGGCTTGAGGCTGCATCACTTTGCTTTGCAGTCCAGTGCCCGACAGCGGTGGTACAAGCAGTGACAAGAAAGGGCTGCACAGCCAGTGCAGGGGCTGGAGGAGCAGGGAGGGAAGAAAGGAGAGAGGGATCAGGAAGAAGGAATAGGGGTGAAGGAATGAGACCTCCTTTTCCAAAGCAGAAACGTTTTCGCTGCAGGATGGAACTGCATCCTTGCCTGAATCCAGAAAATGACATACAAATGAAAAGAGATCAGCCTATTTTGCAGCCAGGTTTGTACTCATTGTAAATTGTAAAGTGTAGCTTAGTTTGGAATATTTAAATATTCAACTCATTGTAAATTGTAAAGTGTAGCTTAGTTTGGAATATTTAAAGATTCAGATATTCTGTGCATCATTTTAGGCTTTCTCATCAACAAAACCTAACGATTCTGGATCTTCTTTGCACGTTTTTAGAAATAACTAACAGGATCCAAAGCAATTATCATTCAATTGGAACTTTTTGGGGCAATGATCGATCTGAAAGAGTGAATCCGTGAATGACACTGTGTGTGGCCATGGGTCCCTGTCACCAAGGCCACTGCTGCCATCTGCTGAGAGAGAGAGAACGGCACAGAAACGGCCAGCTGCCGAAAAATCCCTCCCAGTTGGNACCCAGCGGCCTCAGGACGGGGCAGCCCCGCAACACCGCCGGCCCCGCCTTGACGAAAGCCCCGCCCCGCGCCTGGCCCCGCCCCCGAGCGAGCTGAGTGGAGGAGAGCCTGACTGCTCTGNGCCACTCCAGGGAGAAAATCCTGCCGAAAGCATGCCAGCAAGCCCAGCTCTCCCTGACCCACTGGAAAACTTAAACCCACGATGTTAACTCCAACTCCCCCCAGAAGAAAACTGGAAGAAAACCAACGGGGGCCGAACCGTTTGTCACAATACGGTCAGATTTAAGCGTATTCTGCTGCAGGAACGCTGCAAACACTTCCCAGGGGGACCTCTGAGGTCCTTTCCAACCTAATTGATTCTGTGATTTCTGTGATTTCTGTGTCTCCCAGCAGCGGGGCCGCCCTGACCCAGCCCCGTCCCTGCTGTCCCAGCGCAGCGGGCACCCCTGAGGGACGCCGGGCGGGTCCCTCCCGGCCCGGCAGGTCCTGCCGCCTCAGCAGCGGCTTGTGGCGAGGGAGCCCCGCACCCTGAGGGAGCCCCGCATCCTGAGGGGGCCCAGAACCCTGAGGGGCCCCAGGACCCTGAGGGAGCCCCGTATNGGTCGTGGTTCCGGCTCTTGTCTCTTCAGCACTGCCTTGGCGAGCCCCGCCGCGGGGTTTGGGCCTCCCCAGAGCCCGGCCCGGCGCAGGGCAGAGCGGCGGTGGCGGGTGTGGGCCCGGCCCGGTTCCTCTCGTGGGGCGCGGGTGAAGAGGGGAGGCCGCACGAGAGGCGGCTGAGGTCACTTGGCCTGGTCATCCTGGAGAAGAGCAGGCTGAGGGGGGACCTCACCGCGGGCTGCAGCTTCCTCCCGAGGAGCAGCGCCCATCTCTGCCCCCTGTGACCAGTGACAGGACCCGAGGGAGCGGCTGGAGCTGTGCCGGGGGCCGTTAGGTGGATATTAGGAAAAGGTTTTTCCCCCAGAGGGTAGTCGGCCACTGAGCAGGCTCCCCTGGCTCTCTTTGATCACAGCCCCAAGCCTGAAAGAGTTCAAGAGGCCTTTGGGACACGCTCTCAGACACAGGGAGGGATTGTTGGTGTGTCCTGTGCAGGGCCTGGAGTTGATCCTTGTGTGTCCCCTCCAGCTCGGGATATTCTGTGATTATGTGGGGTTTGCCCACCAGGCCCCATCTGGGGAAGGGGGTTTCCGTTCTCCCTTTGGCTGCCCAGTTTACAGGCTGCTCTTTCATATTTAGGAAAATGAGTGTTCTATGTGCTTCTAGTGCAGTTAATCTTGCTATAAGTAAGCCTTAGTGAAAAGGTAATGTGGATTTGCCAGGAGTTTCCTGTATTCTGCGCACAGAGTTGTCTCTTCTGGCTCATTTTCTCACAGCCACTTCCCATATATTGTCTTTGTGTATGTTTATGTTATAACCTTGTGACACAAATCGTTAACATTTGTTTTTTGGGTCGTTCCCTAGATATTTTCATCTGGCAAAAATGGGTGAACCTCAGCAAGTGAGTGCCCTTCCTCCGCCTCCAATGCAGTATATCAAAGAATATACTGATGAGAATATCCGTAAAGGCCTGGCCCCAAAGCCTCCTCCGCCTGTGAAGGACAGCTACATGATGTTTGGGAATCAGTTCCAGTGTGACGATCTGATCATTCGGCCCCTGGAGAGCCAGGGTATTGAACGGCTGCACCCTATGCAGTTTGATCACAAGAAGGAGTTAAGGAAACTCAATATGTCTATCCTGGTCAACTTCCTGGACCTCTTGGATATCTTGATAAGGAGTCCGGGGAGTATAAAGCGAGAGGAGAAACTGGAAGACTTGAAACTGCTTTTTGTCCACGTCCATCACCTCATAAATGAGTACCGCCCTCACCAAGCCAGGGAGACGCTGAGGGTGATGATGGAGGTGCAGAAACGCCAGCGCCTGGAGACGGCTGAGAGATTCCAGAAGCACCTGGAGCGAGTCGTGGAGATGATCCAGAACTGCCTGGCTTCCCTGCCCGACGATCTGCCTCATGCAGAGGGGGGACTGAGGGTGAACGTGGAGCCCATGGATACTGGTGATGGCAGCAACTGCGTTGGGCAGGGCGAAAAGCAGAGGGAGCGCTCTGGTGGCAAGAGAGATCAGGTTTTGGACAAAGATGCAGCAATGTGCAGCATTATTGATGAAATGACATGAAGGAAACACCTGGTTTTGTTAATGAACCACAGAGAGAGACAGAAGGGGTTCTGAGGATACACGCTGTATTTTGTTTTGCTGTTGTGCAAGCAGAAAGGGCATTTGTTGTGCACCTGTTGGAGATTGTGAGTGACTGGGGAAATGAAAGTGTTTAATGTTTTGTGACCTCTGTTTTTTCGGTAGAAACGAAAAAGTATAGTTTTTGTTAGATGTATTATGTGAGGATGTGAGGTGGTATTAAAGTTGGCTTTTCCTGTTGTACTTTCATTTGTCACTTCCTGCTTGTTTTGGGTATGCCATCCTATAGTTCTATATGCTGAGTCAAGAAAAAATTCCTACAGAAATGGTGCTTATTTCTTGCACAAACAACACACAGGAATCTGGAAAACAGGCACACAGAAACTGAAATTACATCAAGGCATTCCTTACGGGTCTGTGAGGTGAAATCTAAAGCAAGTGGGTTAACTGTTGTCCTGTAGCTCTCACATTCTTTTATTGTGTGACTAGAATGGCTTTCCTGGGGTCCTGGCAGAGCCAGCCTGCCCTACTTTTCCCTTTCTTGCAGAGCAGTTTCAGGATCCTGTTGGTCATTATCAGAATTGTTCCTCTAGCAGCTCTGCTGTTTCCTGTTTCCCCAGAAACCGCAGGAGCAGAGAGGAGGCCTTTTCTTAAGGAGTTCTGCTTCCAGCTGCTGCATGCAAAAATCACCCTTCATCCCTCCTTCTATCACTTCTTTCCTACAAGTGTGTTGCTAGTTTGTCTCTCAGCTACATTAATCCCTTGGTTTTCCTAATTTTCACTTAAAAACCCTTCTGTTTGGCGCCTCAGTTCTCCTACAAGGTAGCCATGCAAGGCAAGGTTCCAATTCTAGCATCTTCCACTCATTCCTAAATAACTCCTTAGTACTTAATTTCATCTGTATAACACACTGTGAAGTAGTTTATCTGCTTCAGCAAAGAACATTTCTTGGGCCTTGTTCACAGGTGCAGTTGTAGCCCAAACAATATAAAAAGACAAGATATCCTTGAGGAGAGTGTGGTGATCCAGCTGCAGGGAGAGGGGCCAGGGAACAGCATTTCTCAAAAGCTGTATTTCAGCATTTTGTCAGAGTGACCCTTCAGTTTGGGATGACACGGTTTCCACAATACTTTTCAAGTCTCCTCTGTATTCTGGATGTTTTACGTTACATTGCAAAAACACAGATGCACACGGAATTTTGAAGAGTAAGATGAGAAAAAAAGACTGCCACTCCATTAGGCTCAATTGTGTAACAGTTTTCCAATACTACCAAATTATTGCTACCAAAGAAAATTTGCCAGAAGGTGCTCTGAGTTGCTTCTAAGTATTAGAACCAGAAACTTACGATTAAAAGCTTGAGTAGTTCATCCTAGAAATCTGTTATTTGACCAAGCCCTTTCCACTTTCCACAGTCTGCTATGTATTATGTAATCTTTTATCCAAAGGCTATCTACTGTGGCAAAAGCAGGTGTGGGAAGCAGTCTGGGGCAGTGGATTGCTGATAGTTGTGTCAGCTTAGTGCTGCTGTCAAGTTTCACTTACAGTCATCAAAGAGATCTGGAAAAAAACGAGAAGCAGATTTGTGTGGTGCTGTGCAGTGCTGTCACCTCTCAGTCGAAGCCCCGCCAGCAGGAGCTCAGGGTGCTCATACCCAGCTCCAGCAGTGCTTGGCTGTGCTGCAGGACACAGCCCAACAGCCCAACCTCGGGCAAAAAAACCCAGACTGGACCGAGAGGCGCCCACAGCCGTGTCTGGAGATGATGTGCTAAGGAGGAAACGCGGAAGTTCACAGAGAAGATAATTTTTCTTGAATGAGAAGAGCCAAACCGGGAGCGTTGTTTGTCATCTTGGGCCACAATGTTGTCTTATGTCTGCGTGAGCTGGGTTCTTCTGGTGCTGTTCACAGGTAACCAAGGGGGCAGAAGCAACTGCGTGGAGGTGGGTGGAGGTAACACGCATCGGTGATTCTGAGGGTAGCACAGAGAAATTTCATCTTGCAGCAGGAAGAGTGGCCGCATCACGGCAGCTGTAGTTCTGTGTTAAATTAGAGCTTCGTCACAGTGGCTCAATAGGGTTCTAATGGTCTTTTCTGCTTTGGAAAGCAGAAGCACGCTGAGGGTGTGATGGTTTTAAAGATGCTGCTTCTTGGGCTGGCTGCTCATCTTATTAGTGGGCTTTTTTAGAGGATGATGATTTGAGCAGAGAACTTTCAATTGTTTTTGAGAAGATGTGAAACAAGGACATTTCACTTTGGCAGGCTTTGAAAAGATGAATGCTTAGGTAGACAGAGAAAAGATCGACTGGCTTCTGGTGTTTTTTAGCCATATGAAATACTACTGGGACAAAATCATAATTTTTCCTTTTTTTTAAATTCTGAGGGAGCAGTCCTAGATTGTTAAGAGCAACAGCAATGAAAACAACAGGTTGTAAAGTGGTACTAATCAAGACAGATGGACATTAAAAACTTGGTGGTAAGATAAATTCAGTAGAAAGAAAGCGGATATTACAGATATTTCTTGTAGTTCTTTATAAAGCCTTTTATGATGAGTTTCGTTTTGAGCTTCCTTTTCATATTACATAAGATACATTGGTTTCAGAGACCTGTTTCTAGCGTGTTATTGTGGCAAAATCTCTGCATGCAAGTTTATTTTTAAATATAATAAGTTAGGAAAATATCTGAGCTGGACTGGACAAAATAGCTTTTTCGCTGTAATAAATGGGCTACTGGGTATTAATGTTCACTGTCTTGACCTGAATAGTGTGACACATCCTTCTGAAAATGTGACAAATTTATGGGGAAGCAAACAAATTAGAAATTGCGTAAGACTTAGGAGAGAGAATAAGGTAGTGGAAAAAAAAGAGAGTACATATAATATTTCTCAGAAAAGCGCTGAAAACTTCCTGCTGACAAGAATGGGCAAAACCTGCCTTAAGGCGAGAGAAATGGAAATTCATTCTGCGGTGGTCAATCTGATGAAACCTGCAGGTTAGTTCATTGAAAGGGGGGAAGAGTTTCCCACAGTGATTTTTGAGGAAAGTCAATGTCTTACTGTTCCCCCGTGTGTGACTTGGGTTAAACGTACACAAAAGAAAAAGTGTAGAGCTGAGAGACTGCACCTGGCTCAAGAGAAGCCACGGAGTCTCTTCACCTACCTGCAGAGGCTGCAGAAAATCTATTTCTTCTTTCTCTGATGAGAGACACGTTCCGAACATGCTCCTGATCGTTATTCCCTCACTGCATCAGTCCTGCCAGGACACAACTATTCGTGAAAAATCTGATCCAGCAAAGCCTGGTGTTCTTTGAGACACGGGAGGTTTCAGGACATGCAAGATGCACAGGAAGCTTCCCCTTGCCCTGTGCTCGACAACTGTTTGTCTTTTTGTCCGCAGGCCGCACAGTATCGGAATTAGTTGTGATAGGAGAGGCTGGTCAGGATGTCACTGTGCCCTGCTACTACAGTGTCCGGGACAGCAATGGCATCACATCCATGTGCTGGGGTCGGGGCAGGTGCCCCAATTCAAAGTGTTCCCGGCCCATTATCTGGACAGATGGCTGGAGGGTGACAGACCAGCACAGCATCAGGTACCAGCTGAAAGGGGACCTGCAGAATGGGGACGTGTCCCTGACCATCGTGAGCACCAGGGAGGCAGACTCTGGGATCTATTGCTGCCGTGTGGAGCTCCCAGGGTGGTTCAACGATCAATTGATTAATTACAAGGTTGTGATAAAGGAAGGTAAGTGCAGAGGAGTGCTCTTGTGTGAGTACCATTGTGGTGGATCTGCTCCTGGGTCTGGACTTCAAAGCTCGTGGTGGAAACGATTTCTGCAATCATCCATAAGGCTCATCTTGAGGACCTTGCACGTCTGCTGCTAGTGCTGCCTCAATTAAGCTGCCTTTGGCAATGTTGTTATCCCACTGCAGTCGCTGCAATTAAAAAAAGGGCGTTGATGCTTTCATGGAGTGTTCTTAGAGACACTGAAGCATTTAAAAGAAAGGGCAGCATAAAGTATTCATCCAAAGCTTTATTGCTGCACCTTTGTCATGGCAAGCTGTGTTTGATTTTCCATGCTTGACTCTAGATTAAAGCCCAGGGACACAAAATTGGTATAGAGAAGCTTTTTATCAATTCTCCCTTGGGTTTTTAGTTTTTCCCTTGTTTGTGGTATTATATAGAGCAAGTGGCTGACAAATGTGCTTTGCTAGCAAATTTTTATTATGGAAACACTGTCTCTTTCTTACTACACAAATGCCCAATAAGGTTAATTATGTGTTGATTTTGTTTTATTTTTTAACATCAGCAAGGATCTCTACTGCAAGTCCTCACACTTACACCTCTGAACAGACCTCAGGTAACTTTTATCCGAGTGTTAGTCTCAATAGCATATACAAGCCATATTGCAAATGGGGAAACTTAGGAAGGAAACAAAATGATGATAGAAATGTCTTGGCTAAAATTTATGAAACATTACCAGAGATCGGGACATGGATTTAAATTCTGCTTGATATTAGATAGAGAGTCCAACAGAAGGAACATGCATATTTGGGAGGAAGCTGCTTCTAGGTGTGATGTTTAAGTAAATGTTTCAGTGGTGCTGCAAGCTTGATTTTATTGTAGCTGTTGTTTTGGTTTGTTAGGTTTTTTGGTGGTATAAAATCTCACCTCATCTTCTAGAAATGCATCCCATGAATGGTAAGACACAACTTTTAGGAGTTGGGTGAACCCACTATTTAATGAGAATTGTTTTATTGGGCTAGCTCAAAAGAGCATCTAATTAAGGCTCCTGCCTCCAGTAGCAGTCAGCAGCAGATGATTAAGAAGGATGGTAGAAAAATGGCATTAATTTTGTGCTACAGTGCCAAATTATTCTTCCACCCTGGTGTAAGGTGTGTCTCAGAGCCTGCCCATGGCCTCTGTGCACATTTAATAACATGAGGTCCCTCATGGCAGGGGAAGAGACAGTGCTCACTATTCCTCACTTGTTTCCTACATTCCTCTCACAAAAGGGTAAACTTCTGTCACGTACCCACTCAACTGCATCTTTTCCAGTCTGAAAAAGACAATTTTAATTTCCACTACACAAGAGAAACCTCGTGGTGTAGCAATGGCTTATTCTCTGGATTCTGAAAAAAAAAACCCGAATCAGGGATGCCTTTTGTATTTCTCCCTCTAGCTTGGATGTTTCCAGCTAAGCAACTCCAAATTAGTGTTACAACAGTTGCATTTCCTTTTTGGAAGGAGAAGTGAAAACTTTCTCAGACAGTTTCTATTCTAGTTGCAAATAACATTGATTTCAATCTTAGAACTCAGGAGTTTTCTTATCCCTGTGACCTCTTCCTCGGCTGATGGTGGAACAGTGTTTGAAGTTTTCAGAATACAAGATAGTGTGTGCATGTTCACACTGAGGGATATTGGAAAAGGCAGGTGGCCATGTGCTTCTGATGTAGAAACACTCCAGAATCTCCAGTGGAAGCTGATGATCCTGTCCTCTTCAAAGTAAAGCTTCTGGATTAAGGGTAACAATTCAAAACATAAAAGCAACCAGCCAGGGTTGGCCACAGAGTGAACAGGAGATTTTGTTTTCAGGAGGTTTTTGTATCATCTGACAACATCTGGTTGAGACTGATGATAGAGAAGACAGCAATTTGTAACTCTAAACTTTAAATATTGCAAACAGCTGTGCTCTGGGAAATTACCTCAAAATGGGCTGCAGGTCCTTATGCAAATATATCACATTTTGGTTAGTCTGTTTACTATATAGCTGCCTGGGACTTTAGAGGTAGCACCTTCTTTCTGTGACTCTGCATCACGTGCTGCTTCATGGCCCTGAGATAATCTTCATCAGTTTTCACCTGATAACCTATGCTTGCTTTATGCATCAATTTTTGTTTCAAGGCCAGGTTGGATGGGGCATCGAGAAACCTGGTCTAGTGGAAAGTGTCCCTGCCCATGGCAGGGGGTTGGGATGAGATGGGCTTTGAGATCCCTTTTAACTCAATCTGTTTTATGATCCTATGGCCACTGCTTCTTGGCTCCAGAACCAGCTGGTAACTCCTTCCCAGTGATTCCAGCAAGAGCCAAGTATTTCTTAGAAGGAGTTCAAAGCTCTGAAAAAAGCAGCAGAAACTTCAATATTCAGAGTTTTGTGCTGCCCTCTGAAGGCACCAACCTCTTATGCAGAGCCCAGACTGCTGATAGACACTGAAGTTCAGGGTCCCAAGTCAGCAGTACAAATTCTTCTCTGCCAAGGCAGAACAGTTCTCTGTGCAAGTGATGTGTTTCTCTTGCCTTTGCTCAGCTCGTGGCAGCACCAGTGAACGCTCCTTTACTGTCCCGAGGACCTGGCCATCGGTATCTGCTTCAGAAGCTCCTCAGACTGTAAGCACCAACCTTGCTGTAGCACACCTAGACAGAGTGGATGGACTTGAGAGGTTACTGGGTCATCCCTCCAGGTCACTTCCACTGCTTTTGTCTGATTGCAACAGGACATTGTTCTGTAGTCTGCGTGTTTAGTGGTTATAAAGAGTGCTTATGTGCTCATTATTAGAGTGGGGGAGGGGGGGGGAAGTCCCTGCTTAGCACGCATAAAGTACTTCCTTCTAGTGGAGGAAGGGCTTTAGCAACATCTGTATTTCCTTTCAGGCCTCTGCTCCCTGCTTGGACTGTTTGGATGGGACTGCAAACCTGCAGGTATGGCAGGACGTGGGGAAGAGTGGGACTTGGGCCACCTGAGAGCACAGGGGTGCCCTGCACTCCTCGGGCAGTGGGGCTCAAACAGGCAGCTCTGTGTGTCCTGCAGCACAGGTGGCAGGGTGTGACATCATGAGACATCTTAATCATTAAAAAAATTCACCAAGTATTATTAAACCTGCAGAAAGAAGATTTGTCATAACTTCAGGTCTTCTGAAAATCTCGAAGACTGTGTTCAACAGCATGGTTCACACAATTGTTGCAGAGATTCTGCTTGAAACTGGGCCTGTATCTCAAGTTAGGCTTTTGGTCTCAGGTGTACTTTTCCTGCAGAGTTGCAAAACACACAAAAGGCCTTTGGGTTCTGCATGGGCTCCTTGCTGTCAGTTCCACTAATGCTCCTTGGCTTGTGTTTGGCAGAACGCGTCTGTATCACTTCCCAGCCAGCAGCACCCAGAACGTGGGCTGTACATTGGGATTGGCTCATGTGCAGCACTTCTGCTCATCCTGATTTTGGCTCTGTTCCTCACTAAACGTAAGTACTTTCCATAGGCAGTTACTCAAGGGTTGCTCAGGTTTGTCCAGTCACAAACAATGCTGATGCCACGTCTCCCACTTCAGGGCAGGGAGCTGAGGTCCCTGGAGGCCCCTGTGCTGTGGCTGCTCACAGTGGGAATTTCCTATCCTGAAAACATTTGAAGCTCCCTTATTTAGTTCCTTACACTTGAATTTGTCTTTGAACCCACTACTTTACTTGCTTCTAATGGTTTAAACAAAATTATTTAATTTTTTTTTCTTTCTTTATTTTCATTCTGGATGGTCCTTAGAGTATTTCTACAGGACGAAGAAGATGAGTGGCTCTGCAGGGTAAGTTTTCTGTTCCTGCTTTTGCAAATACGACAAATGAGGTTGCAGAAGAAAAATGTCAGTGTGCTGACCATTCCACCACATACTTTGGCTTTCTTTTTTAACCTCAAGTTAATAGAAAACATTATAAAAATAAATTAATAACTCCTGCTACTTTACTTAATAAGCAAAAATAAGTGTAACTGTCAGGTCATAGCACCTCAGGTGTGGATTTTCTCGTAAGTGGAAAGATGACTCATTATCAGTCATGATTATGTGTTTATGCATATTTCACGTTTTGTAGTGAGCTGGTTGATCTGTTCCTCTGTGGTTTTATTGTCTGTTTTTGGTTTAACACCACGGTTTTTTACTCTTTTGTGCAGCTTTGTTGCATTTTGGAGGCCACAAGGTGTGGGGAGCCACAGTGCCCTGGAAGATGAGAGTCATGCAGAGGAAAATGTTTATATCATGCACTAAGGACTGGATGCATGGCTGCCTTTGTCACTGCTGGGACATTAAATAGTTTGCAGAATGTTGGCTGCTCCCTCTGCTCAGCAGCTGAACGTGACTGCACTACTGAAGCATTATTCACATCCTAATAATAAAACAAATAAAAGCTACACTTTTAATTAAAATCTTTATCAGCCTGTTCCAGAGACAGAAACCAAAACTGGCATCAGTGGAACTTTCCATTTCCTAAAGAAAGTTATGGTTCTATTTATTATCTGCTTCAAATTCTTGCTTCCTTGTTGGAAAAAAAGAGGAAGTGCCAGAAGAGCACAATTGTGTTCGCTGTGGATTTTATCTGCCATCTTCCACAGAGTCTGTGCCATCAGAGGGCAGAAGCAATCTCAGAGCTATGTGACAAAGATGTCACATGGCCAATCTTGGTAGTATTAGTGATTTAATACACAATTAGTTGTATTTTCATTGAAATCAGGTATGGCCTGTCCTGGTAACAGCTCAGTAATGCAATATACTAATGCCTGTCCACCTGGAATTAAATCTGGAGGAGCTGTGGATGCTCACCCCCAAGGGGATATCCTTGAAGCCTGTGGGATCAGTACGTCGATGGACAGAACAGTCACAGCTTGTGTGCAGAGAATTATGGCTAAGTGTGAGGGTTTTGGCAAAGTACATCACTATTTTTCTGTGGCTTTCTCCTCAGCCGCATCTTTACCCTGAGAAGCCCTCGGGGTGAAAAGTCTCACATCCAGGTCTCTAAAAAAACTGAACAACCTTTCCCCCCGCCTTTGTAAAGTTAATGAAATTCTTTTCTTCGCTTGCAGAGAAATCATGGACATTGCACAAAATATTGGCTGGAAGTTGGTCCTGCCTTCACACATCTCTAGATATCAAACAGCTCTTAATTCCTAAGAATGCTGAATGTGTTTGATGGATTTTACCTTGTAAATGGGAAATCCCTCTGGCCAAGTGCCTTTCCTCCATCGCTCCTCAATTAGTGATGTGCCTCAGCTTTTATTCTCTGTGAAACTAAACTTTGGTTTACTTTAAATAAATAAACGGAGTCAGCCCCATCAGTATGAGTTGCTGAGCAAGAGACACAACACACCCAAATTGTCTTTAAGTGGAAGAACAATTTTCCCCGATTTTTTTTAAGAACACATTTTAAACAGAGGTTGGGGACTTCCTGAAAGAGCAGAAAAGCAGCACGGGCAGGAGAGACACCAACTCTTACCAAATATTGGTCAAATCATTTTGCCCTGAAGCTCATCCCAAGCAGCAGTGTGGAATTACCCCAACACAGACACTGCTGCCACAGGGAAAACTCACAGATGCACCACAAACTTTCTACCAGTGAGTTAATTTTAGACTCCAAAATGATTTCAACAATGCAATGAGGCATAGAGGCGCAATAATAAAATCAGTAGGTATTTATATTAACAGCTGAGACACTTGAGGCCATGGTCTGGTTGTGCTTTAGGGGCAGCTGGGGTCAGTGCAGAAGTCACCCCTCCTTGTCCAGCTGGTGGAGGTGGGAGGGCTTGGGCTGGCTGGGGAGGGCAGTGGTTTCCCCAGGGGTCACAGAGGGTCTGGCTCAGGTGGGGTCTTGCAGATGAGTGTTTTTGCACAGACTCACAAAGGAGGAAAAACCTCATCCTGCTGAGGAAGGAAGAAATGGAAAGCAAATTGGGACAGGTGACCCTGGGGTGCTTTGTATTTTCACTCCTGTGTTCTCCTGAAGCTCTCTGTTGTAGCAGGCTGAAAAGGCTGAAAAGGTGAAGGTGAATTCATGGCTGAAGAGTGGGAGCACAGATTTTGGGTGATCACTGATCCCAGGGCCAGGAAAAGTCATGGACAAAACCAGCTCTGCCATTTTCTGTCTTCTCATCATGTGTGGCTTTGTGTAAGAAGGTACTGAAACCAGAAAGGACCTGCTGGTGTCAGACTGAATATTTGCATTTGACTATTAATAACAATTACTAACTAACCCCAAATCTCTGCCCCTGCTGCAGACATTGCTTTCCTTCTGCCTGGCTGAGCATGCTGCTGCAGGCTCCTGCCCCTGAAAGGAGCTGGAGGAAGTCTGATCTGGTCTCTGAACTGGGTCTCAGAAAACATCTTCAGCAATTTCTGCTTCCCGCAACGTTATGTAATCAGTCTCAACCGGGGTCAGAGTTAGACGTGTGGGGTTTCCAAAATCGTCTGATTTCAACTGCTCATGCTCTTATGGAGTTTATGGGCCATCCTTAAGATTCCTAATCATAAAAGATGCTCGTCCATACAGATTTTTTAAATTAATATTAAAGACTAATTCAGACTAATTCTTACATCAGCAAGTTTTTCATGTAAAATAAAGTTCTAGAGTATCTGATAACCAAAGTCTTGAAGCAACCAAAATCTTTCTGCTCTGCAGCTGCTTGGTAAACAGTCTCTGCAAAGGTTGTGTGGAGCAAGAACATTGCCTTAGGCATGAAGTGTGATACACGTCCACAAAGGCAGCAGCTCCCTGGGCTTTTTCATTACCTCCACTTGTGTCAGTGGATCTCAGAACAGGCATTTCAAAATCAGCCTTAGAGACAAGCAGGTGGCACTTGGAACCCATTCACCCATCAGGAGATTGTCTGGCAGCACACTGAGCTGATGAGGCTGATGAGCTGAAAACTCTCTTTTTTGAGACACCTCTGCCTTTACTGTGGGCAAGAAGCCACCAGATAGCAGTACAGAAGCACAAAGCCACTCGTGTTTGTGGTTCTTCTCAGCACACCTGGATTTTGGATGGCCTTCAATGCACTCTGCATTGAAAACAAACCTGATAGGATGCCGTGTTCATGCTGTGCCTTTCCTGGTTGCCTGTGACATACTGTCCACTTCTCTCTGGACAAGCTTCATGGAAATTTGTAGCTGAATAATGTCCCAAATTTGTGCCCCAGGTGAGATTCACCTGCTCCCTGCACTGGCATCAGCTGAGCATCAGCTCCCAGCCACTGCTGGGTGGTGAGTAATGGGAGAAACTATGATCATTGCAGGGAAAAAGTCTCCAGGATATTGGATGCCCCAGGTTTCATTAGTTCTGTTCACAGAGCAGCTGGGGCTGTGTGTGCATGGCATTGTATGAACTGTACCAAGTAGAATGTAGCAAATTAGGTATTTTACTGATTGCCTTAACTGCTAAAATTTTATTTGCTTTTTTCAGTGCTAGCAAGCAGAAGGGTGATATTTTCATGGGCTTGACTATCATGATAAGCCCAAAATCTCATTACTAAAAGTGTAATGCCTGGTTTAAAGCCCACCATTTTATCATTTGAACTTGGAATTGCACTCCAGTTTGCGCTGTGCTACATTTATTTTCACAGAATTTTGTCTATCTGCAATTCTTCATTCCTGACCTTCCTGCCCTGAATTACTTTCGCTTTATTACTCAGCTATTCCAGAGAAGAACTTCCAGAAAACTTATTTGTCAATTGGTCAGAAAAATAAAATAGTCAGAAGGAGTGAAATATATTTCTTGAAGATGATGTTGCATTTCTTTGGGAAGGATGTGGTTTTGGCAACAAAACATTTGCAACTACTTCCTCCAAGGCTGTCTTTGCAAACAGAAAAGATACGAAGCTGGGGAAAGAGAGGGGTCTTCAAGCAGAAGGCACAGCAGGGGAAATGAGGGATTAAGCAAATGTGAGTGAAAACAAAGTCTGCGGGGAGACTATGCCAAAAGTTTAGGGGTGTAGAAGCACGGAATTTGTTCCTTCCACTCAGCACCCCGGAACAGAACTGGGCCTTACGAGTTCCAGGGAATGGCAAAGCAAATAGAATATTGGAATTTCTGGTGATAGTACCATGCTGCATGTCTTGGAGGAGGAAAGGAGAATAGGACAGCCTGTTCCAGGGTTTACTGCCCTCTTGATAAATACTTCCCAATGCCCAAGTGTAAACCTCCCCTGGTGAACTTGGAATCATCCCCATGTGTCCCGCTAGTGGATACCAGGGAGATCAGCACTTCCCTGTCCATGTCCCCTCCTCAGGAAGCTGCAGAGAGCTGTGAGCTCCCCTCAGCCCCCTTTTCTCCAGCCCTGGAGTCCTCAGCTGCTCCTCACAGGACGTTCATTCCAGCCCTGCCACCTGCTCAGTTGGCCTTGTCTGGGCACGTCCAAGTGCCTGAATGTCCTTAAATTGTGTGGCCCAGAACTGCCCACGGTGCTCCAGCGGGGCTGCACCACTGCTGAACACAGCAGGAGATCCCCTCTGTGGCCAGTTCCTATCCGGAAGCGCAGGAGAGAAACACTTGCAGTACGTAAAATCTGGAAATGGAGAAATGAGACTTCAGTGGGACTCACTCAGCGCCTCTGGAAAAGATAAGATCTGGTTTTCTCTTCTTCCACTCGCTGCTCCGTCAGCCAGAATGTCCCATTTTGTGCTGTTTTATTGGATTATGATACAGACCCTTATAGGTGAGTCTTTACCTGCTTTCCGTGTGTTTGCTCAGAAAACTTACATTTTTTTAAATGAAAACCAGCAACACTTGTTTTGTGAAAACAAAACAGTGAAAAAGATCATAATTGCATATAGAACTTCAAAAATTTTCTTTATTTGGTGAGTTAATACCGCTTGAGGTTTGTGGTTTTTCCGCTTTTTAAAAATGTGTGCAGTTTCCTCTGTGTTAGTTCCCTTGTTCCCTTCCCATGCAGAGCTCCTGAAAGATGAGAGTGGCTTTTTGTTACCTGCTCTTTAACTCAGCTCAGTGCTGGGAATGTGTTGTCTTGAGGTTCAGTAGCCAGTTAAATGTTTCTTTCCTATTTATCAGTCATATCCTCTGCAATCTCATCAGTAAAGGAGCTTCAGTAAGGAAACAAAAAAGGATTGATAGGGCACAGATTCCAAATATCTTCTGCAAAGCAGGAAAATGATTCCAGGAATAGATCAAGGGGGAAAAAAATCTTTTCAAACATCTGTCTTGGCTGGAGGAGGAATGGTTTTGCCCATACAATGACCAGTCTGTGGGAGAGAAGACAACTACAAGAGCAACTACTGGAGTTACTGCTTAGTGCCAACTGCCCCCGAGGGTGGGTTTGAGAGAGCCTGTACACAAATATGAGTATACTTGTATGGTCTGGCCAATTATGAATACCCCTTTCTATTCTGGATGGGATATTAAACATCTGGAGTCCATTTCTCTGTCACTGACGAAGGTAACTTAGAGTGGCAAACCTCACAGACTTCAGTGGGACTCCCAGGCAGAGCCTTGGGTCAAATCCGGATGCCTGGAAGGTCAAAGCCATGGAGAAGGGCAGGATTCCCCTCACAGTAAGAGCAGGGTGTCACAATATAACAGTCTCAAGAAGCTCTTAATTTCAAGGACAAATTAATTCCCTCCTATCTACTATTTCCTTTGGAAAATGAGTCTGTAGAAGAGGCTGCACCTGAGAAGCAAGTTATTTAATCTTTGCAGAGGTTCACGCTGCTGAATCCAGGCTGCTGCAGTATTGAAGCTCTCCTCACCAGCCTGCAGTGCAGGCAGATGTTGGCAACATTAGCTTCACAGAAATTGAAAGAGGATTTGAAACTGCAAAACCTGTAACTTTCTAGCAGGAGTACTAGAGGGAAACTCCACTGAAGACACTCGGTTGCCTTGTGTCTTTCCTCTTCTTTTAAATTATTTACTTATTTATTTACTAAGTTCAGGGCTCTGCTTCTTTCAAAGAGAAGAGCAAGTGAATTTTCTTTTGTTAAAGAGTTGCTTAAAGAGGCTGCTTTTGTGCTGTGCAGAACTGGGCTGAAATAGCAGAAGATGAGCCCATTTCTCCTCAAGAAGCAGTGGCCTGAATTCTAGCAACAGTTTTAGCTGGTTTTGCACACGTCTTTGTTGGAATGACTCGAAAATATGTGTTAACCTGCTCATGACTAACCCCTTGCTCCCACATAAATACTTTCAAAGTCAGCTGCACATCCTGTTCTGTATTTGTAAAGAGAGGCTCTTTTCTGTTTGTTTTGCTGTTTCAAGGCAAATGAACCTTCCCTTTCCAAGGGCCAAAGCCACCATCTCACAAAGCCTTATCCTGTGCTCAGGAATTCAATTTCTGGCATATCCTGCCTTCATTTCACTGCAGAAGCTCCTGCCCTTCAGGCCGTATTGCCTGTTGTTTTGTCTGCCTCTATTCTTTCAGCATTTGGAGCTGTGGAAACCTGAATGGGTTGGCTTCTCTTGCCAGTGGGATAAGCAATAACAGATCTGAAATGTCATCCCAATAACAAGTCATGAGGCAGCCTGCCACAGACTAAAGCCTCACCTAGGGAAGAGTCCATTAAAGAGAAAACAAAAGAGGCACGGACACCGTTGGAAGCATCTGTTTGCTATCTGGGAGCCGTGCCAAAAAGCAAAGGCATTCAAACAGCTGGCAAAATAGAAATGTTTGGCAAACCAGGGCCGAAGCTGGTGATAATAGCAGCAGCAGCAGTAAGTCCTCTTTGGGGTGAGCAAGCTGGCCATGAGACATCAGGTCTGCAGGGCGAGGACAGGTCTGGTTGCTCCCCAGGAGCCTCAGTTCCTGCTCCACGGCGTGTGAATTATAACATGGGGACATAGGAAAGGTAGGAGGACTGACACAGACCAGGTGAATGTAAACCAGGGAAGATTTGTTCCTGTCTGGGAACCTTTTTTGTACAGTGCCTTTCATGAAGAAGAAATCTCTTTTAAGGCAATCTGGGAACTTCACACACGGTTAAGAGGGAATAACATAGAGCAAAGATTCAGACCAGATGCCAAGGTGGGTGTTGGCTGTAAACACCAACTAAAGCTGGTCATTAAGAGTAAGATGACTAGAAAAATGTGTATATGCTTTTTTTAAAATCAGTATAACATCGAAAATTACAGATTCTGTGTAGACACTGTTCCACAAGGTAAGTGGGATTAGCTGGCAGGGCTTGCTCAGTGCACTTTCTGAGGACAGGTTCCCATAGACAGATCCCACTGCTCTGCCAGCTTAATTAGGTCCTAATTTCACACATGAACAGGTATTTTGGACCCTGCTTTTGAGACTGTCTGTTGAGTGAAACTGTTGAGTGAAAGGCAACTGTGACAGCATTTCCTTTTCGAAGGAGGTGATGGTGGACTGAGAAAACCAGATGCCTTTCACAACAGGGTTCTGAACAACTTTCCAACAGCCTCCTGGGAGGCGAGATGGGATGGGAGCAGAGTTCTCAAATTCCATTTGCAGAGGTCCAGCCTGTGCTCGGGCTGCCAGCGACAGACCCCAGCTTTGCTCAGACCACACGTGTGATGTATTTTATGAGCCTCCCTGCAGCAGCTGGCCAGGACCAGAGCAAGGAGCCCTGCAGCAGCAAGGAAAGCCTGAAAGCTCCTGCCTGTTGCCTGTAGTGCCTCGGGGCACAAGCTGCCACAGGCTCCAGGAGAAGCCTTGGGGACCAGCAGCTGCGGCCTGCCTGCAGGCAGGAGTGCTTCTTCACACGATGTTGTGCAGTAGAGCTGCCATCAGAGCTCACCTCTGCTCGTTCTCCCCCGACAGCACACGCGGTGTCCCAAGCCGTTGTCAGAGGAACAACAGGACAGCCGGTGACACTGCCCTGCTCCTACCGGGTGGCGCGGCCCAGTGACATCTCCGACGTGTGCTGGGGCAGAGGCCCCTGCCCGAATTCCAAGTGCAGTAACAAGATTCTGCACACCAGCGGCAGTAAGGTGGCGTTCAGGGTGTCTCAGAGGTACAACCTGCACGGCTACGTTTCCTTCGGAGACGTGTCCCTCACCATCGGGGCGGTGAAGGCGGAGGATGCGGGAATCTACTGCTGCCGCGTGGAGATCCCCGGCCTGTTCAACGACATCAAGAGGAACATACGGCTGGAGGTGGCCAGAGGTGGGTCTGGGGACCTCGGGGACACAGCCAGCACCGAGAAACCTCTCCCCGGGTGGTGAAAATTGGGGTTTCCATGTGCTTTGTTTGTTTGTTTGTTCTGGCCAAAGGTATTTTTCCCAAATTACGTGCTTTTCAAGGGAGATCTGCAACCAGTTGGCAATTTGAGTCGCATTCAATGTGCAGTTAGATGAAAAAAAAAAACCCTAAATTTTACCCTTTTTGCCTTTCAAATGAATGTTTCATTTCTTGTTGTGTAGCTATGCTTGACCTTTTAAAAGATGATGGAATTAAAAAGGGATTTATAATTTGAAGAGCCCTTGGAATGAAATTAAATTTTTCATTTGCAGTTCACCCCAACACCGAAAAGACTTTTGTTTCATTCATGTCATAAGGAGTCACACTGGGATGACCCACCCTTAATGGTCCTTCCTTCCCCTCAGGGGTGGGTCCTCAACACCCACATATCTGGATATTTTTTCTCGGAGTCTTGAAGGGCTTCTTCCCCTTCCTATTATTTCTCTGAGCTGCAGGATAAAGCAAAGTCTTGCACAGAAAAAAAAAAGCGATGATACCCACCCTCCACAAAGCAGAAAAACATTTTTTTCTGGCTTTTACACAGTGCAACTGGTGTACACAGCACGTTTGTTTGTCTGTTTTAAGCAATACAACAGGAGAGAGAGTGAAAAATAATGCAATTGCTTGCCTGCCCCTGAGGTTGAGGGCAACAGTCCATGAAAAAAGAACCAGTTGCAAAGATTAGCAAGAAGCTTGTAGCTGAAAAATCAAGCTGTTTTATTTATTGTATTTTTAGGAGGACATTGAAAAGCAAAATCACAAAGTTTTCAAGCTTTGGGGTTCTACCACACAAGGTTCTGGCCTTTCCATTTCTACAAGAGGGTCAAGGAGGGGGTGTTTGAGACTGGTGAAAGAAAAGCAAATCTATAAACCTGTGGATTTCTCTGACTGGTTGTGCTTTCAGCTAATTCAAATAGCTTTCTGAATAGTGACTCTCCCACCTTCATTCTCAGTATTTTAGGAGCCAGGTAACTTCTATTAATTTCTGCTTTGGCTTCCCTCGGGGTTGGCTGGGAATGCTCTGACCTGGCTTTTCCCTTGGCTGTGTTTTTCCCGTGCAGCCCCTCCGGTGACCACAACCACCACCACCACGAGAAAAGCTCCTGTTTCCCCCAAACATTTTACAGAAACGACTTTTGCTCCTCAAGCAACCTCTGATCTCCAGCCAACACCAGAGACTGCAGTCCTGCTGACAAGCAGCACTCTTCCACCAGCAACCACAGCCCCCGAGCCTCCAGCAGTAACTACATGGGAGACCTCTGCTCCCCCAACGATTGCTGTGACAGAAAATGATATTTTCCCAGTAACTGTGGTGGAAACCAGTGCTCCCCAAGATTTTCCAGCTAATTTCCAGGCAGCTGATGTGACGACTGAAGATGACACGTTCTGCTTCACGCTCCCTGGAAGTACAGAGGGTAAGCAGCACCAATCCTTTCCTTTTTCTGTGTAGCAGGGCTGGTCTGTGTTAGCCTGGCTGGCATCGTAGAGACTCTCCAAATAATTATATTTGTATCTGGGAAGTTCTCTCTGAGATGCCTATGGGCGTGTTCCAGGGAGTTTAAGCAAACACAGGTCAGATGTTGTAGATGGTGCCAAATTGGGGTGAACAGCCAAAGGCAGCAGAGGGTCAGGCTTCCTTCAGAGGAGCTTTAACATGGAGAAATAGTGTGACAGAAACCTCGTGAAGTACAACAGAAATAAATGTGAAGTCCAGCACCTGAGGTGGAGTAAGAGAGATCCACTTAACTGTGCACAAGTTTTTTTCTTGATTTGGGAAAGACAATTGAAATTGCCTGGTGAAAAGATTAGTTTAGAGTATGTTCTGCCTGAGAAATAGTGAGAATTCAAAACATGTTTAAAATGGAGTATTTACATTCTTATGTGAGGGCTGCTGCTGTTATTAGTGATCAGTTATCATCCTCACTGTTCCTGGGTTGCTACTTTATCCTCATTGCTGACTTCTTTTCCATGGATTGATGTCAGCACAATTTTGAATGCCATGTGGAGACCCTCCTAATAAGCAATCTTTAGAAGCATTACTTTTCACTTTTTTTTCAGTGACTACTGAATTCCCAGGTACACTTCCAGCTTCAGTGACTACTGAATTCCCAGGTACATTTCCAACTGCAGAGGAAATTGCCACAGCTGTCATGATGGAAAAGATGCCAGTCGTGGGTGAGTAGGATGATGTTCCAAGGTCAGAAGTTGCTTGCTCAGAGAAATTAAAAAGTTGGCATAAGCAAAACTATTGAGTATTCTTAAGGATGTACCAAACATGTACTGATAGTTATTCATTGCATCTGGCAGTAAGAAGTATCTGGGGTCCACAGAGAAATTGTTTGAAATCAGGATGTAAAAACAGTTGAGCAAAACATGGTTTTATACCTCCAAATGAAACTGATTTTGAATCACTCACAACTGTTGGGTATCTCAGGTCTGAAAGAAGTCAAAAACTGAACTTTTCAACATCGCTGAATTCTCAGATATCTGATTTGTCATCACTATGAGTTCGTTGAGGTTTCCATTTTAAATCTTTCCCAAGTGTTTTGTCCTCAACAGAGAACTTAATGCTAAAATTCAAGGATGACATGTTGTATTTGGCCTCTTAGTTTCAATAAGTGCCAAGAATCTCTTAATTTTTAAACCCACAGTATTTTGGAATTTGCAGGTCTTCTTTTGATAGACCTAAAGACTTGCAGCAGAATGAGTGTTCCTTAATGCCACTGGAAAAGGCTCAGAGAAGAGACTAAACTGGTCTCTTGAGCATTTGTGAAGGGTTTTCACTCCAGTCTCACTTGCCACCCTTCTGGGGTGATGGATAATGCCTGTATTTTGTCTTTGTAAATATAAAGTTGTACAAAGAGTCTTAGCTCCAGGATTCTTGGGGCGACTTGAGTCGTGACAGTGAGCTGGAAAGAGCCACCACAACAGCAGTAACAGCAGAAAATGTACCCTGTTGATGTGAGTCACTCCTACCCATGCAAAACCTCGCGTCAAACTGTCACAAGGTGTGAAAATGCTGCAGCACAACTGGCTGGTATCTGCTGAGAGCCATAAGCTGAGTCCAGTTCTTGACTCAGTCTCCTTTCACTCTGTGAAACAATGCACTAAATGCACCCAGCTCAGGCCTGCTGTAAGGTAAGGGAAGGCTGATTCATTGCTGAACATTATACTGGTGTTAGAACAGCAGGAGAGAAACCCAGGGTTGAGAGCCCTCCATCTCCAGACACAATTTTTGGCAGATAGGATGGGTTTCCTGGCTGGATGGCTCCTGCTGACCAGGCTCTGATTTAATTTCTCATCTCTCTTCACTTTCCTTCCCCCACCTACAATCCTGCCAGCACCAGCCACACTTCAGACCCCAAAAATACCCCTGCTCTTCAGGTATCAAAGTGAGCAGAAATAGTTGGTCCCATCAGCCAGGCTGCACATGTTGCCATAAAATTTATCTTTGACTTGTGGGACCTGCATTGTCACTGTCACATCTGCATTTCTTGGGGATTTGGGTAGATCTGAAGTACAGATCTCTGAGAGAGTGGGGTGTCATAAAACAGGCAGATGACAAAAATGCAATGTTCACACATCCCTTGGAATTTTAGTACTTCTTAAGGTTTTATTGGCTGTATTTGTTTAGCTGTAGTGCTTATTAGTCATAATCTCTTTTCTACTCCTGTGCAAATTTCTAATTACACTGGAATGAGCTACTCATGCCCTGTCCATGTCTTTGGTAAAATACAAGCACGTGGGATGTGGCAACACATCAACACAGCTCTCACAGGGGGCTGGTCAGAACTGAGGTATTTGGGGCAGATTAGGTTATGGGATAACATACTCTGAAAAGTTTAAAAATAAAGAAAAATAGCGCTTTTTTTTCTAATGGGATTATACATTGGACAGACACTATTTACAATGTGTAGTGACAGGACAAGGGGGAATGGCTTCAAGCTGACAGAGGGTAGGTTTAGGTTGGATATTAGGAAAAAATTCTTCTTTATGAGGGTGGTGAGGCCCTGGCACAGGTTGCCCAGAGGAGCTGTGGCTGCCCCCCCCCCCCCCGTGTTTGAGGACAGGTTGGATGGGGCTTGGAGCAACCTGGTCGAGTGAAGGTGTCCCTGGGTTTTCCTCTTTCTTGATGAAGACTGACATTTCCCATGGCTTCCTCAGCTACCATTTGTGGTAGAAACAGATCCTTCTCTTTTGGTTGCAAGGTGATTTTGCCTTTCTCGTTCCCTGACAGTTCATTAGCCCTTGGCTGAAGCAGTGAAAGCCACTGCAACCCTCACTCCTCCAGGTGACTGTGCCAGTAATAATTTCAATTTCTTTCATTTTCAGAAGTCGCAGCAAATTCAGATGGCAATGATGGGAAACATGAAGATAGAGGAGATAAGCTAAAACTTCCTGTAAGTTTCAAGAGTGAGTAGAAATCAGGACAGCAGGACATGCTAGTGATTTTCTGGACATTCATACTAAAAGGGACAGCTTTTGCAAACAGTGGTTTCAACTTTTGTTTGGAAGCTCAGGAGCTACCTGTTCCTCTTTTCAGTGGGTAGAGCCAAAGCTTGAGCATTCCATCTGGCTTGGGCACTTCAGAAAAAACTCATCCCCTGTCATCCCTGTGAGAAAGGGGAGGTAACATCCTCGAGTATGAGCAGGAAAAAGGCAGGTTAGGAGGGTGTTACAGTTCCCTGTCTCTGAGAGAAGGATGAGGGTGACTGAGCTCCTACTTCTACTTTGGACACCTTATTGAGAAGTTCACGTTAAGTGGGATGAATCTGGTTTCAATATTTCAGAATAATGTTTATTCAGTACTTAACAGGTAAATCGTGTTGTTTATCATGATCAACTCGATGTGTCTTCTCAACACTTTGTACAGGCAAGCTCAGAAGAGCATTGCAAATTGCAGCCCAGTGCTCTGAGCCACCAGTGCAGCGCCCCCCCCGTGCAAATAGCTCTAAGGCAAACCTGCTCCTAAAGCCTTTTCAGCTTCTCTCTTCTCCCTTCCAGTTTCCCAGCGCTGCCATCCTCGTTGCCTGTGTCGTAGCGGGGTCCATCCTTTTCATACTGATGATCTCGTTGGTTTGGAAACGTAAGTGTCCTCAAGCTGCATGATTCTAACGCTGGCCTGATGCACATGTCCTCCCGTGTCCCTGGTTGTTCTGGCAACTCTGCCATGGCCCTGGTGCCAGTGCTATGTTCATTTCATGGGAGCTGCTGTCCTTACTCCAGGACTGTGGCACCGCCTGTGCAAAGAACCCGTTCCCTCACTTGTTGCAGGGCTGGCTCATCCTCTTAGCTCTCTCTTTATGCTCAAATGGCCCCACGGTTTCCTGGCATTGCTCCCAAAACACACAGGTGTAACTGAAATCAGGACGGGGTCCTTTCTTTCCTTCTTAGCCCACAGAAATTTTGCAACTTGCTATCATTGCTTCTGAGGTCGTTTGACAGATTAGAATCATAGATTTTGTTTTGCCATTGTAACATTAATGTTATTTTGCTTCCAGGTAAACGTGCAAAGAAGTTTATAGTAAAAAGGTAATCCATTTTGTAATTTCCTGTTAAAAGTTCCAGTGTAATTTTTCTTAGAGACAGGAAGGTATTGGCCACTGATTGTAATGGGTGCAGTACTGCCTTGTAGTGCTGATTACCAAAGTTGTATTAGGAGGAAGCTTCAGGTAACTTCACTCCAGAAATTCAGTAGTGGTTCCTGGATGCTGCTTCTGCGTAGGAATGAACAGAAATCCAGGGCATTGGAGAAATTAAGCAACTGTTACTGTTCTGTAGTGACTCCAGCTTAAGGAAGTGCCTCATCTGCTTTTATTTTTGATTGAGAACTGGGACATGATACCCTGTGCAGATGTAACTGATAAGTTCATGTCTTCTGGCTTATCTTGAAAAAACATATTTTCTGTGGACAAACCACCGGGGAGTCCAGTGAAGTATCACCCCTCTTCCAAAGACCAATAACTTTTCAGTGCTAGCTGGTCCCTCACTGCTTACCCCACCTGGGAGACAGGGATTGGGGGCCAAGCAGAGTTTCTTTTCTGCATCCCACGGTGCTTACCCCACAGCTGCCATGACAGGTTTAAACAACCCTTTCCTGTCCATGAGAAGAATGCAAGCCAGGTAAATACCTCGCTGGTGTGAAAAATAGGAGTTACTCCATTGCAGCCATTGGGCTCAGTAGCTTCAGGTTTCCATTTCCATGGGAATTTGCTGGTGTTACAGATAGGAAAGGATGCTGTGAAGCACCAATGTCCTTCAGCCCCATCCATAGTGATCTGTGCTTCTCACTGCAGTGCTGGACCCCCAGAAGAGACTGAAAAAGTTTTCAGTGGTGCCGAAGGAGAAAACAACATTTTTTCCCTGTGAAGAGCTCCTACATCATCTGCAGATGCCATGGGAAATAAAAAGGGTCTGTTCCATGCTGCATTGAGAGGTACTTATGAGCCCTCAAAATATCAGCGGGTATAAAACAAAGGCCAAAGCTTCAACTACGAAAATTTAAAATCTTTGTGCAAATTCTCCCATATCACCCTTAAAACTCATTGCATAAAGAAGCTTATTTGAGAATGGGTTTTATGCATTATTCATGGATGCTTCTGGCATCTGCCTTCTTACTAACACCACTTTGCACAACTGAATTTGTTTTTCTCCATTTTTACTAATGTTCTTCCTTGAATACAACTTGTACTGTGAGGAACAGAAGAGATCACATGGAATGCTGCCTATCTTCAAATTGCCATAAAGAAAGAAAAGGAATCATAAAATACAGTTTTTAATGCTTTTATGTAATAAACAGAAAAATTAAGCTACAAGAATGCCGTGAGTTTAAATCAAAAATGCAGATTACTTAAGGGGTACCACTACTGCCTGTGATTCAGCATGTTTGAATAACCCTTGGAGAATATGTTAATAAACTTTGTAATTTGTCGCTGGCAATTGTATTTTTTATGCCACATCCTAAGGCATTTGAACAGGAGTTAGTTATTCCCCAGGTGTGGAAATGACTGGTGTGCTGTCTCAGCTCTCCAAAGAAATACTACAGCATTTCCAGAGGTGGGAAAATGCCCAGAAGACCAACTTGAAGGGAAATTTCTCTACCCTGCCCCCACAAACCCCCATACCACTTATTTCTAAACCCATTAAGGAAGAGGGATTGTCCATGGGGGCTGGGGGATCACCCATGGGACACACTGCAGAGCTGTTGTGTAATTCCCTGGAGTCCTCACCCATTCTGCTGCAGTGACTCTGGGAGAAGGTCCCAGTCCATGACAGGGTTTGTTCTCTCCTCTGCCTGGCGTCCACCAGTGCAGCCATGGCACCTCTGGGCAACGACAGCTCGAAGGAAGAGCACATTGTGGGAACAGCACTGGACCAGAAGCCAGCACGGTCTGGCAGCTCTGGATTTCCCTGCTGCTCGTTCCCAGGGCTGTGGTGAGACTGTTGAGCTCTCTGGATTTCCCTGCTGCTCGTTCCCAGGGTTGTGGTGAGACTGTTGAGCTCTCCAGCATCCTCTCACAGGCTGGGAGCTGGGGCAGCAGGGGAGGTTCCTCTTTGGGGTCCCTGGGTCTCGCCGGGGCTCTGAGCCCTGCCCCACACCCGGTCTGGTGGTGCTGTGGGAGGCACAGGAGAGTCCCCAGACACAGGACGTGGCCTGAGGGCTCCCAGGCTGTGTTTGCTCAGCTGAGACCTGTGTCTGTCCCTCACTGGTGACTGTGGCTCTCACCACCCCAACACAGAGCACGTGCCAAGCCCAGGGGCCTGGCATCTGTTACTTCCAGGCATGAGTCCCACACAAATCTGTAAGGAATAAAAGGAAAAAAACAAAAAAAGAGAAAATCCCTAACAGTTTTGATGTACTCCTTTGAAAAAGCCAAACTTTTCTTTTTGCCTTTTTTCCCCCACCCAATTAAGCCTGCTAATTAAGTCAACAATATCTCCATTGCAGCTTCCAATTGGCAGAGTTGGGCCAATCCTTTTGCTCTTACTAATTAGCTCTCCACTAATGACTTCTTCACAGCAGAGCTGGTGCTCACTTGGGAAGGTTCTTGCCCGTTTGCTGTGGTGCTGGCTGGACTTAAAAGCCCTGGTTTTGGGGAGCTGCACAAGGGGAGAAGAGATGGGAGCCAACAAAGCGAGTTTGATCTGATCAGCCATGTGGAAATGCAGCCCTGAGAAGCTGCAGGGAAGCTGTAAGTGTAACTTATGCCACTGAGCATTCTTACTTATCTTTTTATCCACCCCAATTATGGAGGCAGAGCCTCGGGTTTAGGGTGGCAATTGGAAGCAAAGAACTGGGGAGGGTTAGGTTTAAATGAAAATTCATTGAAGTTATTTGTGAGGACTCAGGCTGTCAGTATGCTCAGGGAAAGGTTAAAGGGAGCCTTTTAAAATGTAGCTGGAGGAAACTGAAATGCTGCTTTCCAAAAGCAACAGAAGCCCCAGAATGCAGTCTCTGGGTCTGGTGGAGAAAAGCTGGATGAAAGCAGCAAGTTTTTAGAAAGAAATGTCAGGGAGGATGTCACTGGCACCTGGAAATGCTGGCCTTCATTTTTAAGACTTTTACCTTGGAAGGCAAAAAAAATAAAATTGAGCAAAGACAAAGCACTGTAGCCAAGAAAACCCTCTGGTAAGAGATGAAAGCACTACACAGGGCAAAGCAGCAAAGCCATTTGCTTTAAAACCACCCTGCATTTCCCCAAAACTCCAGTCCCTCCATCCTGGCCTCCCACCACCTCAAACTGCCGAGCACCACGAGCTGAAATCAGCCAGGTCTGAGGCCTCTCCCCAGCACTTGGAGCTGCTGGAGTTAT
Organism: Melanocharis versteri; assembly: GCA_013397845.1. Taxonomy (NCBI): domain Eukaryota; kingdom Metazoa; phylum Chordata; class Aves; order Passeriformes; family Melanocharitidae; genus Melanocharis; species Melanocharis versteri. The sequence goes on along the minus strand of VZTG01004992.1, from coordinate 2,474,519 downwards.
CTCAGCATTTATGGACTTGCCCGGGGAGTCTGTGGCAGAGCAAAGCAGGTTTTAATTTGTTCAGAGTCCACGTCAAGCCTAAATGTTGTTGTATCTGGAGAGTCTGGCTCGGCTCTGTGGAGCAAGGCAGTTAATTAATGAAGGATTTAGCTTTTGGTCCAAGTAATAATTTTTACTGGCCCCCAGTACTTTGTGGACAATTGTCTGTATCAAAATGACCGATTAAAGAGGGTAAAGGAGGTCTGACATGAGGAGATAATGACTGAACTGCCCGATTTGTATGGAGGAGGCACAGAAAAGCAATTAAAAAGGGAGATCTGAATATTTTGGGATATGGGATTGAGTAATGAGGAAACAGGAGGAAATACTGAAAAAAAAAAAAAAGGCAAACACTGAGTTAGGAATACAAATCCTTTAAAGAGAAACCAGAGGAATGAATTAAATATCATTTTGAGATTAATAAGAGACCTCTCTTAATAGGCTTTATTGGAGCTGACTGTTCTGATGGTTCCTTTCCATCTCAGCAGCACATTTTATTATGCTTCCAGGTTTGTTTCTTAACCTTAATGTGCTTTTCCAGGCATTTTTTAAGGTTAATATAAATAAATCTCTTGGTTTCAAAGGTGAAATGTAATTGGGGCTTAAGAAAGAGCAAGCAGAAGGGAAGAATGTGGCTGAGTACATAGGAAATTAGAAATAAGAATAAATAGCATCATGGGACTTGGGGAAAGAACAGAGATAACCACACAGTGTGAGATGAATGCATGAAAAAGTGGAAAATTTTAGCCTGGTAGAAAGAGGAAATGGGACGTGCTGCCACAGACACGACAGCAGATGGCAAAATTGAGCTGCAGAGACTGAGCACAGAAACATCTGGAGAGATGAGAAGAGGCTGTAAAGGTGATGCAGATTTGCTGACAGCAAGCAGAATTAATGCAGCCTCCTCTAGTGATGATGGAGGTCCCAGCCAGGAGCTCAGCTCCTGGATGGCTCCAGGGAATGCTTTCAGCACACTCGGCCTGTGCTCTGGCTCATGTGGCCTCTAGCAATGCAATTTCCTGCCCGTCTCGGTGACACCCGGGTTTTGTTGTGCTCCTGAGGTTGTGGTGACCAGGCACTTCTTGGTTTCCTGCTGCTGTCTAACCCCAGCTGGGAGCAGTGTGGTTTTGGTTTCTCTTGCGAATTTAGAACAAAAACCCCAAGACTCAGCAGCTCTTGCGATCACACTGTGGAAGCAGTGACCTGGGAAAGGAAATGTCAGCCCTGAACAATCCCACAGCTCATCCCAGCATCCACTCCCTCCCACCATCCAGCAGGACGGGGCTCTTGGCAAGGAGCCCTCCAAGGAATCCCTCTGGAGAGTGTTTAGGGACTAAGAGGAACACTGTGATTAGAGTGGTGCTTCCCACAGAGAGCCCTCATCTCCTCACCCCGTAGTGTAGAGTGACAGAACTTTCTTGGAGGAAAAGACCTCCAAGATCATCCAGTCCAACCCATGACCGGTTCCCACCTTGTCACCAGCCCAGAGCACCGAGGGACAGTTCCTTGAATGTGGACGCTGAAAGCTTGGTGGCAGAGAGATTTTTCAGTGTCTGCCTGTGTCCGTGAGCATTCTCACTTTCTCACGGAGCTGGCTGCAAAACAGCTAGCGAGCTTTTGTAAATAATTCTTCTATCTTGCACCTGTGAGGTGTTTTTGTACTTTGTTATTGTAGGACCGAAGGTCTGTTTAGGAAATGTGTGTTTTTAGGATCTAGCCAATAGCCCTGGTGGGTGGTCAGCTAAGATCCAATGGCTTTTCTATAACTTAGAGTATAAAACTCTTCTGTATATAAATAAATAAAGGCATTTCTATCTAGTCACTCCCGAGTTCGGTTCTCTCCTTCCTCCCCGGGCCGTGTCCGTCATTGTGACACTTGAACACCTCCAGGGGTGGGGGCTCCACCACCTCCCTGGGCAGCCCCCTCCAATGCCTGACAGTGCTTTCAGTGAAGAAATTCTTCCTGATGTCCAAGCTGAGCTTTCCCTGATGCACCTTGAGATCATTTCTTCTTGTCCTGTCGCTGGTTGCCAGGGAGCAGAGCCTGATCCCCACCTGGCCACAACCTCCTTTCAGGGAGTTCCTGAGAGCAAGAAGGTCTCTCCTGAGTCTCCTTTTCTCCAGGCTAAACCCCCCCAGCTCCCTCAGCCTCTCCTCACAGGCCTTCTTTTCTAACCTCAGCTAAAGAGCTCCAAGGAGTTTGAAACTGAGACAGGAGCACCATGAGGACACTGGGAAGAGAGAGGCAAATTGGAGTGTGCAAATACCAGTGGAAGGATTAGGGAGGAAAGTGTTGGGAAATAATCTCTGGTAAAAGTTCATTGCCTTTCTTTAGTCTTTCAAACACTGACCCTTCTCCAAGGGGAAGGGAAATCTACCACTTCCCAAAATATCTTTTTTTTTTAATTTATTTTTTTTAGAAGAAAAGAAGCTGAATATTCTCTGGCTATTTCAAAATGCAGCTTCTTTTTTAAAGTACCTAGAAAAGAGGAAAATTTTGTGTGGGTATGTTTTGGGGTTAGTTGGTTTTTATTTTCAATGCCTAGGAAAAGAGGTGTATGGTTGGTAATCCAAACCAGGTAATAAATCCTGTCTATAGTTCTGTTTTCTAAACCAAAGTATACACTAAGGCGTGACTCTCTTCTTTCATGTACATGTTCTGTGGTTCTACTGATGTTAGTGACCATTGAATCCTGGAAGGTAAGCCCTTTTCATGCTTAAATGCACATCTAATGAAGATTCATGGCTTCAAAGGTGCTCTCAAGCACCAGAGCTGGTGTCATCCTTAACTAAGCCACCCAGCAGTTAATAAACATCGCACAATCATCTGCAAATTTAATGCAGGGCAGAGAATTTTATGGAGAAATCTCTGGCTTTTAATCCAGCGATGAATCATTTATGGGGTTTTGGATTATTCACTTTGTGCTGAATTAAGTTGTCTCTTTTCACCACGCCAGCCCCCCGACGTGGGCTGCGTCACCGGCCGGGCTGAGCAGTGATGGATGGTGCTGGGATGAATTATTTATTGGCCATTTTAGATCACTTGCCCAGCAGTGAACTAAGCCCGTTAATTTTAAATCTGTTCATCTCCATTCCTAAGTGCACAAAAAGGTTTCCATGTACATGAAACTCTTCCCTGCTCCCCCTCCTTGCAGTGCACTGGTGAATTACCCACGAGGTTTGGGTTGGGTTAGTCTGGGATGCCATCTGTCCCTTCGGGGGTGCAGTGACAGTGTCCTGGCACGGGGGACTGTTTGTCCAAGCTGCTTCTGGCTCTTCAGCTCTCACTGGTGTCCTACTTTAAAAGCCATGGAATGGAAATGGTTGTGATTCCTTAGCTTGTCATGCACGTGGTACAACCCTCTCTAGTCCACAGGGGCTGTGCAGAGAATGTGTCAATGGACCGTGTCAGGGTGAGCAGGGAAACTCCCGAAGCTGCAAAGATCAAGCACTGATTTTTTTTTTTTTAATTATTTTAAATTTTGTTTCTCCCTGCAAGCCTCGGCCAATGCTGGGGCAGAGCCCTTTCCCAGGGCTTTCCTGTGAGCTCTGCTTCAAGGACAAGGGACGTTCAGTCTCTCAGTGGAGCAGAGTCAATGCTGCTTTTGAATTCCGCTTGGTGTTTCATGCCCTTGGTCCATTATCTAATGGGGAATATGATGAGGTAATTATGGAAATACACAAATTGCAACCTCATGAATACCAAAGAATTTCGTGATGATCCATGCTAAAAGAATGCATAAAAATGCAAATCATTTGTAAATGGGGAGCAGTAAATCTTGTTAGTATTAATAACTTAGAGCATTTAATTGCATCAGGTCTTGATGAATTCTAACCAAAGCTGTCTGAAGAGATGGTTTTAGGACTCTTACCCTGTGAACTGTGTACCATGAGGTGAAGGGCAGCTGTAGCTTGGATCCACTCAGTGGATCCACCTTTGGCTCCCTCTATAAGCCCTGCTTGGCTGGTTCTTTAGTGGGCTAAAGAAGGGATGGGGATTTATCTTCAGGCTTCCCTCTGGTTTTTGTCATATCACACTGCATCTTGTTTTGGTTTGTGGGAGGTGCTCCCAGCAGCACCTCCTGGGGAGGAAAGGGAGAAGAAATTCCATCTGTGTTCAGATTTTTGCCATTTTTTGTGCTGCTGTTGTGATACATCTGGGCAGGTGTAAAGGGACTTTTGTTAGGAGTCTGCTGAGTGAAGATTCCACTTGGAAACACACTCACTGAAGCTTCCCCAAGTTATTAACAAACTCTTCTTTTCCTTGAACTTTGCCAGGCTTGTCAGTGGCTGGGTGTTTGGTGCAGTTCCTATTTACCAGCTCTTCCTTTCTCTTCAGTTCATTCATTCTTTGTCTATGGCTGAGTTGTTCTGCCCTAATCAAAGATACTGGATGGCACTTCCATACATGAACCCTGCAGGTTCATAAAACCTGATGAAGGAGAGAGGAACATTCCAAGAGAAAACAAGAAAAGGTCATGATTTATTGCTAATAAACAGCTCCCTGGATCTTATTATCTTTGCTGTGTAGAAGCCTGGAGATCTAGATTGGGCTTTATAATTCACATTGAAATTCAATGTATCACATGTCTCCTGTAAAGCCACATTTTTGAATGATGCTCAAACCCTATTAAACAGGTACTCATTAAACCACAACACCTTATAAATTCTTCCTGAGTTTTGTTGACAGTACACATCAAACACGAACCGTTAAGTGCTTTTCATTTTCCTGGGAGTGGGCTATCATAATGCATCACATGACAAAATAATGTGTTTACATGACAGATTTAATGCTTGATCTGCTGCATGAAATGCTTCAGAGCACCAGAAGACAAAAATGTAACATTATACTTCCAAGTGTCTATTAATTCCCAACTAATAATAAATTACAGTGGGATGCTGATGGAAATGGATGAGAGAGGCACATGCACACGGGAGGAATTCATGAGGATCAGTGACATGGCAATGAATACTAAATGCAGACATCACAGCTAGAGTGAAAACACAGCATTTCTGAGTTGGCAAGAGACTCACTGCTGCTCCACGGGTCTGGGTTTCTTCTTTTGGGTCCTGACAGCCCTCACGGGACTGTAGTGAAGGTCACGTTAGATCTGCTTTCACTTGTCTCTCCAAAATGGTGCCAGCAAGGACTCCCAGCTGGTCCTGCCCTGTCCTGGGAATTGGCCAGGCTTGTGACCAGGACTGGAGCTGAACCCCAGCTCTGGGGACATGAGGGTGCCCTGCCAGCCCTTTATGTAACCCTGGGGCTGAAGGGGTGCCCCACTTGTCCCTCTGAACCCCTGAGGGCAGCGTGGCTTTCCCCAGCCTGTTGTATTTCTTTGTGAATCGTCAGCCTGTGCCTGGCTGAGAGCTGAGGGGGCACCGTGGGATGGCTCTGGGGACCTTGCAGATCCACAGCAAGCCCCTGCATGGACATTTTGCAGGGATGAGGGGTTCACTGAGGGCCAAGGACAATCACCAATCCTCCTGGGGTTGCGAGAGACAAACAGAAATCAACCCTTGATTTTGTTAGGAGTCTGCTGAGTGAAGATTCCACCTGGAAACACACTCACTGAAGCTTTCCCAAGTTATTAACAAACTCTTCTTTTCCTTGAACTTACAAACTGTCTCCCGCCAGCAAAAGAAAGTAACCAAATTTCTAGTTTTTTCCAGCCAAGAGGCCCTTTCCCCACTCTCTCTTTGGCTCTTCTACCTGGGAACTGCTCCCTCCCTGCACCTGCTGTGCTGATCTGTGTAACCTGCCCATGGCACTGGGCACGTGGCTCCCACCCTCATCCAGCACGTCCCAGCCACCCCAGCACCTACAATTCAGACCCCAGGGTTGCTTTGCTCCCACATGCATGAGCTGTTGTGTTTAGAACAATGATTTCATGCTTTGTTTAGAGCATCACTTCCTACTCAGAGCAGAGCACAGACAAGTCTCAAGTCATTCTGTGCAAAATTGTTTTTTTTTTTTTCTTTTGTAAACCTGTACGTAAACGATTTTTACTTTTGCTGTTTGTTGTTTTCATCAAAAATGGTCGTTAATTCTGGAGTTTCTTTATGAGGAGTTGTCCCTCAACAGGTCTCATTTCTCCACAGTGCCACCTCCTTCCCTCCACCCAGCTCTACTGTAATTCACGGCATCGTTGACTTCCAGCCCTGGCAGAAAATTGCCAGAATTTGGAATTTCAAGAGTGATATCCAGCCACTCCACGAGTTTAGAGTATGAGGGCAGCCGTGTCCATTAATCTTTTAAAAGAACTCAAATCTCTGGTTTTTATTGCAAGTGGGAGCTAGGAAGGAATTGGTATGTGGGAAAACAATGCTGTAATGATGACATACAATCAAAGGGAGGGTAATAAACCTGCTATTCCTCCCTACTTACTGGGGGAGTTGGCTGGGGAGCAGGAGCTGAGGCTTGTTTTAACTACAGACAGCTCTCTCTTTTCACTTTTTATAGCTTTCTCAATCACTTTGCTCATCTGCTGCTGGAGGCTTTTATTTGCTGATAAGGGCTGTTAAGCAGTTGGAAAGTCAGACCAATGAAGTTATATAACGTGCAGCAAAGGGTTTGTGCCAGGTTAGAGCCAAGATGCTGGAGGAGGGAGGGAGATGGGAGGGCTCCAGCCCTTCCTCTTGGCAGGGAAATGTCCTGAGAACGGGACAAATTACAGTAAAACAGAGAGGTGTAGTTTACTGCAATTTGTCCCACTACCAGGAGGGGACATATATACATATTTAAGTGTCTATATACACGCACTTGTATTTGTCCCTGCTCCTTGTGCTGACGGGGAAATGAGTTCCTCTTTCTTAGTACTTTTTCTCTTTTTCTAAGAATTTTCTGAAGCCTCCTTTAACATGAAAATGAATAATAAATGTTGATATGCAATGGGAGGGGTGCTGAGGTTGCCTTGCCCCAGTCCAGTGGTTTGAAGCAGCATCTTTTAGTGAGAAAATGGCCAATTAAACCCCAGGAAGTCTTGGAGGCACATTAAAGGCTACTTCCCAAGTGACTCTGTAGTACATTTCCTTATCTAGAAGGAATCAATGATGGAAATGGAAAAATGACCAGATTTTAGCACTGCAATTTTTCTTTGAGCAGTTTTCAGAGCTGTGCCCCTGCAAGCCTGGATGCAGGAAATAATTTTGGGCTGCATCCGTGGTGAACCTTTTTGTTTGGTCTGAGTTTAAAACTTTATTCTATATAGGGTTGGTTTTGTTGTTTTGTTGTAGGTTGTGTGGTTTGGTTTTTTCTTGTTTTGGTTTTTTTTTGTTGTTTTTTTTTGGTTGTTTGTTTTTGTGGTTTTTTTGTGTGTTTGTTTTGTTTTGGGTTTTTTGGGTTTTTTTTTGTTTTTTGGTGGTTTTGTTTTGTTTTGTTTTGTTTTGTTTTGTTTTTTTTGTTTCTTTGCGGGNTTTTGTTGTTGTTGTTTTGTTTTAGGTTGTGTGGTGGTTTTTTTGGGTTTTTTTTTTTGTTTGTTTGGTTTGGTTTTTTGGGTTTTTTTTGTTTTTTTGGTGGGGGGAACAGTGATTCTGGGACTGCTTTGTTCTGCTTTCTCAGCCATCATTGATTTATTCCTATTTGCCCCTTTATGGAAGAATAAAAAATCAATATGGAATGTCATGTCTGGAAGGTCATGTACTCTCTCTCTCTCTCTACATATATATATATAAAGAAACTGATATAATTTTTGAATTTAAAAAAACCCAACCAACCAAACCCAAAACAAAAACCTGTTCCCCACATCCAACTACTATCTTTCAGGTCCCTCTTGCAAATTGCTAGCATAGTTCAATTGACCTGTCAGCACTTTAAAGAGTTTATCCAATTTTCTGATTTTTAAAAGGTTTCTAATTTGCTCTTTTCATGTCTCTGGAGTGGAGGATTCTCTTTAAATCCTGTATTTCTCACCACCTCTTGGCAGCATCAGTTACTGGAGTACAGCAACATCCAGTTTTCAAACAAATTCCTGGAAAAGCAGTCATCCTTTACAAATGTCACCTCCATTTTGGTCATCACCTGAAAAATGAGGAGTGTCAGGTTTTACTAAAGCATTTCAGTTCCCTTTTGCTCCTTCTTTTTGCTCTGAAGCAAATTGGAAACATTCTGTAGTCCCTTCTTGTCTCACCTCTCGCAGATTGTGTATGATAGGTAGGTGGGTAGGTGCCTTTCTGCCTCCTACTTTTTGTCTTGAGACATTTCCATCTAACCCCGAGGAAATATGAAGTCAAAACTGATGACTCTGCCTGAAAAAAGTCCACTGAGATGTGACAGCTCCTCCTCCCCGGAGCAGAAAGCAGCGCAAACACCTTGGGAGAAATGCTGCTGACTGCAACAAACCATTCACTTCATTTTCCTTTTCCTCCTTGGAAACAGTTTGTTCAAAGCCCTCTGCAGTCAGGAGCCTGAGAAAATAGTTTAAAAAGCTCTAGGAAAGGATTTACTCTTTGCATGAGTTGACAGTCTGCAATCTCCAGTGCAGAGCAGTTAATTGAAAACCGGGGAGGGAAAGGCTGTTAAAAGGTATCATGTGAATCTTGGCTCAAGGCAGTAAAGCCCCGCTTTCAGATGGTTTTTTTCCCTGTTTTTCTTCTTGAAAGATGTGCAAGTTCAAGGAACAGAGATCTGAGAGGGTTTGGATGGCCATAAAGCTGCTTGGTAATGATGGACCATCTGCTGCTGCAGAGCAGAGCGAGTGCAAGGTGCTCACTGCGAGAGCCTGGTGGGGCTTTGACCAAAAGCCTCTTGGAGGAACTGAATTCCTCCATTTCTACAAATGTACCTATTCCCACATTGCTACTGCATCTCTCTTCTCCACCAGCCTGGATTTTGGGTCCAGCACGCTGGGATATGGTCACAGCAGAGCAGGTTGGTGCCCTCACCCCCTTGGCTCCAGCCACCTCACCCGCAGTGGCTGCTGCACTCCCGCTTGCCAGATTGACCCATCTACTTCATAACTTGGAAAATCACTTTCTAGACTCTGGTCTGTTAACTGTGTATGACATTGGCACTGAATATGGTCTGAATGTCACTTAGGAAAGGTGGTATGCATCCTTTTAGAAAAAGTCTAGCCAGCGAGTCTGCCCACACGCTCGCTGGCATGTGCAGTGTGTTCCCTCTCCTACCCTCTGCAGGAAGGATTTGAGCTCTCCTTGACTGATGTTACATTTTCTGATGCAGATGCATTAAAAATGGATTAATTTTCTTTCTTTCTTTTTTTTTTTTTATCAGGCTCCACTACTTTCCTGCTGGGGCTATTTATGTAGAACTAGATTTAAACGTCTCCTATTTCATCATAAATTGTATTGACCTGGTAAAATCCATGCCGTTTTCAGCAAAGTCTGTTCCATTTGGAAATAAGATATAAATCTCCTGACTTCAGAAAGTTTTTCTAAAAAACCCTCATTTGAGGCACAAGTGGGGTCAAGGCGAGGTAAAAATCGAGATCCAAAGTTTACTGTGCTTTCTCCTCATACCAAAATCCACCACGTCAAATCCACCCAGCCCCCAGAGAGTTTTACTTCTTGGCACTTGTAGTTGTGGGTCGATAAAACCCACAATCTCAGCAGACTCAGCTGCCATCCTCCTGCTGCACCACCTCTGAACCCCCAGAGACCCAGGAAGGAGGGCACAGCTGGCCCCCACCTCCGAGGGGCTCAGCCTGTGCCGTGTTCCCAGGGTGATGGCACGCCTCAACACAGAGTTCCCCCCAAAATGTAATTGCTGCTGCTTTCTTTTAAGACATTGCCAGAGCGAGGAGAGGTGTGCTGAAGGCAAAATCTCTTCTTTATAATGAGTTACAGCGTGTGCTCATGCATTGGAAACCAGGAATTCATTTCTGCCATTCCGAGAGAGTCTAAACCCACTTTTCCCAATAGAGTGGCTGAGCCAGTGGCTGCTCTGGAGTAGGAACACTTTCCTTCGTTGTCTGAAGCTAGAATACTG